>JAODAC010029835.1:0-15227 GCA_027575185.1 Mimaenictus wilsoni
AGGATAGGTCTGCAGATGGATTTGTAGATACGAGTGGCCGTTGTGGTGGAAATACCTTCTTTTCCATAGGTTAGAGTACGAAAATGCATTGTTCTTATCTTGACCTGAGTTTTCATGTGCGTGGCCTGTTTTGTAAATGTGATTTTATTTGTCAACGGAGTGGGGTGGTGCCCACTGGCGAGGGTAGACGATGCTGAAATATCGATATTTTCAAAATTTGTTATTTTCAGTTTTACTATATAACAATATCGAAATATATAGATTTGAATATCGAGATTATAAAAAATTACATATTACAAAAATGGAATTACGATAAATCTATATTTAAAGTAAGAATATCAATAATAACATAATTTACACATATTTACAATGATACATACAACTATCGATAATGTTTTTAATTTCCTAGTATTTACGTTCCGATTCCGCTAAAGGTAGATATTTCCAGTAATTATAATTATATAATACAATTATGGTACAAGTTGATATTTTTGACTTCTCAAAATTCGTTTGATTCGCTAATATATTCAGCCAAACAATTTTAATACATACTTCAACTTCAACAAAAATAGAAGTTTACGGTTTCAATTCATGGCAAGGTGTCCATGCGTGGGAACGAATAAATTAATTAGTTGAAATCACAAAGCAAAGTGTTATTGTAAATCGTCACTTTCTCAAGAAAATTCATAACAGTTGCACTAAAAATCATACATTTTTAAAAATAAAATCGATTTCATTAATCACACCTGAGACAACTTCTGCAGACCAACATCTAGTTTAAGGTTGAATTCTCATGGAAACACATAGGGAGTTTCCATGAGAATTCAACCTTAAACAATGTGTGGTTTTACATCGTGTAAAACAGATGGCAGATAAGTCAATGACACGTCAAAACTATATCAAAAATTTCGATCTCGATTTATCGATAATATGGAAAATCAAATTATCGACAAATATCGAAATTTTGAGGCCGATATATCGATAATTATCAATATCGATATTTTTTGACATGTCTATTAGAGAGCTAGTACTTTTCAATATTTTTTCCTAGCTCATTCACACAACTACTATCATACCGACTTATTTGAACGACCCCAGAGTAGCTATCATTGACATTTCAAAGAAGAACATGTCACCATTTAGCACAATTAATGAATTTTTACAAAGAAATTATTTAATTGAAATAAAGTAATAGAAATTATCAGGCGCCTTGCTGCACCGGATATCTTTTTCTTTGTGCCCTTTTTATTGCTTATGCGCCCCGCCGTTTTCAACAGAAGGTATTTCAAATAACGTTAATAAGTAATTTTACAATTAGTCTTGATTCGCTAATATGTTGAGCCAAACAATTTTAATACATACTTCAACTTTATCAAATAAACAGAAATAGAAGTTTACGGTTTCAATTCATGGCAAGTTGTCCGAATACATTAATTAGTTGAAATTACAAAGCAAAATGTTATTGTAAATCGTCGCTTTCTCAAGAAAATTCATAACAGTTGCACTAAAAATCATACATTTTTAAAAATAAAATCGATTTCATTAATCACACCTGAGACAACTTCTGCAGACCAACATCTAGTTTAAGGTTGAATTCTCATGGAAACACATAGGGAGTTTCCATGAGAATTCAACCTTAAACAATGTGTGGTTTTACATCGTGTAAAACAGATGGCAGATAAGTCAATGACACGTCAAAACTATATCAAAAATTTCGATCTCGATTTATCGATAATATGGAAAATCAAATTATCGACAAATATCGAAATTTTGAGGCCGATATATCGATAATTATCAATATCGATATTTTTTGACATGTCTATTAGAGAGCTAGTACTTTTCAATATTTTTTCCTAGCTCATTCACACAACTACTATCATACCGACTTATTTGAACGACCCCAGAGTAGCTATCATTGACATTTCAAAGAAGAACATGTCACCATTTAGCACAATTAATGAATTTTTACAAAGAAATTATTTAATTGAAATAAAGTAATAGAAATTATCAGGCGCCTTGCTGCACCGGATATCTTTTTCTTTGTGCCCTTTTTATTGCTTATGCGCCCCGCCGTTTTCAACAGAAGGTATTTTAAATAACGTTAATAAGTAATTTTACAATTAGTCTTAGTAATGCAATGCTAAAAACATATTTCAACATATACAAAATCTTTTATTGAAACCACCGAATATCCAGTTATGTCAATGTCACGATAAATGTGCGTGCTAACGACAATTTGCAACCATGCAACCGTCTCGGCTGACCATTGAGTCGTTTTTAAGGCAATGCAAGTACGCGGGTACAGGTACAAGTACTCGTTCTCGGTCAAAAAACAACGATTGCAACAATAAGACGTGCGTACAACGTCTTTGTTGCCAACTGGTATATAAGCAACGCGCTCAGTACTTCTACTTATCAGTTTCCTACTGCACATCATCAGCCCATCACCCCAAAACTAATCAAACAACACATCAACATGTTCAAATACGTAAGTTGGACCATCTTCAAACTCTTCTAACATTGAAACTATGCAATTTATACAAAAAAAAAATCCTGAACTATGGCAATATATTTGTGTCTTAGGCATTATCAATCTTATAGGAGAATTACCTAGGAGTAATTGAGTTAGTGCATCTGTTTTTTTTTCAAAATTAAGTTTTTATTCCGATTTCTTTAAAATAATGAATTAAAATAGTGTATTAATGTATTTGTTTGTGATTTTCAGATTGTATTCGCTGTTTTGTTGGCCTTCGCCGCCGCCGAGCCAAAACCGGAGCCAAAACCAGGCTATATCGCCGCCCCACTCACCGCCCCCTTGACTTACAGCTCCTACGTCAGCCCTTACTCAGCATACCAAACGTATCCAGCTTACAGCGCCTACAGTGCGCCACTGGCTTACAACAACTTGTACAGATACAATTACGCCTATCCATACGCCTATAACTATTATTATTGATTGTACTCAACGATCGATTGATAAATTGGACGAACAAGGCTATTGAATAAATGACTGATATCATAGAAAGTTATATTCGTTTTTTTATGCTAACAGGCAATGAAATGCTGCAGAAGTTGCCTATGTTTCTCTTTCTTTGCAGGGTCTGACTTTTCGACCTTCATATAACATAAAATGATTTCGCCGCAATACAAAAATAATTCAGCATTATTGCGTGTCCGTTCACGCAACAACAAGGAAATCTGCGGAAAAAGATTGGTCTTGTGTCTCTATATACAAGTCCATAAGCAACTGCATAAGATTACTAACTCTTTTTCATCGTAAACATTTCATGTTCTTAATGTCCCCTGTTTTTCATGTATAAAACTGCAAATTTAATACATTTGTAAAACCTTGCACTTCGATACTTCGAAGTCGATTCCTTAATTTACTCAATTGGTAATTTTAAAATCATTAATTTTATTACTTAGGAATACCGCGATATATTTCATCCTCAAAATGTAACTCCCATGAAGTAACCTAAAGAAAAATTGAGACGATAATATACTGGAAGGACAAGTAAACAATAATTTGAAAATACATTAACAGATGGCGCTAATGTGTATTTTCGATACCAATAAGTATCGATACTTTTCTTCGATACTTGGGTATCGAAAGAATCGACGTTTTAAAAGTATCGATATTAAAAAGAGTAGATACTTCGTGAAAAGTTTACATTCCTACTCAACACGGGCCAGGCGCGCAAATAATCATAAAATGATTTCGCCGCAATACAAAAATAATTCAGTATTATTGCGTCTCCGTTCACGCGACAACAAGGAAACCTGCGGAAAAAGATTGGTTCTGTGTATCACTCTATATACAAGTCCATAAGCAACTGCATAAGATTACTAACTCTTTTTCATCGTAAATATTTCATGTTCTTAATGTCCCCTGTTTTTCATGTATAAAACTACAAATTTAATACATTTGTAAAACCTTGCACTTCGATACTTCGAAGTCGATTCCTTAATTTACTCGATTGGTAATTTTAAAATTATTAATTTTATTACTTAGGAATACCGCGATATATTTCATCCTCAAAATGTAACTCCCATGAAGTAACCTAAAGAAACATTGGAACGATAATATACTGGAAGAACGAGTAAACAATAATTTGAAAATACATTAACAGATGGCGCTAATGTGTATTTTCGATACCAATAAGTATCGATACTTTTCTTCGATACTTGGGTATCGAAAGAATCGACGTTTTAAAAGTATCGATATTAAAAAGAGTAGATACTTCGTGAAAAGTTTACATTCCTACTCAACACGGGCCAGGCGCGCAAATAATCATAAAATGATTTCGCCGCAATACAAAAATAATTCAGTATTATTGCGTCTCCGTTCACGCGACAACAAGGAAACCTGCGGAAAAAGATTGGTCTTGTGTATAACTCTATATACAAGTCCATAAGCAACTTCATAAGATTACTAACTCTTTTTCATCGTAAACATTTAATCTTCTTAATGCCCCCTGTTTTTCATGTATAAAACTACAAATTTAATACATTTGTAAAACCTTGCACTTGCACTTGACACTTGACTTTTTACAGCTATCTGGAACTTCTTTGTTGCCTTCCTGGTTTCTTCGAGTTCACTTGAATCGCATGATTCACTAGCTCACGCTCGGATTACTCCAAGTTGTTGGCCTTGATGTCGAGAAACCACGCCTGATCATCGTACATGAACCGCGAATCTTTGATCTCATACTCGTTTGTGCAAGAAATCTATAAACTTGCAGGTACACTGAAAGCTGTGAATAGAGTGGTCAAAAAGTAACAACTTTATAATCATAGACTTGAGCGATGATGATGAATGACTCTAAGTTATTAAAATATGTCTGGGTTTTAATCCTTTAATGACTGTACTTTCCTCTTTTATTAGAATTGTGTATGTGTGTGTGTGTGTGTATGTGGTTCTCCACTGCTACGCAGTTTTGCTTGGCTATAATTAGGCTGTTTTTTAAATCCATTTTTGCGAGGATTAGCCCTGTGTTTTCTTCGTTTTGTTTGTTCATATTTTGTGTGTTGCGATTTTCCACTTTTTCCTTTCGTGTGCTACTTCCTTCCAATTGTTTATCCCTGCCTCTTTTAGGTCCTTTTATAACTCATCTAACCATCTGTTCCTTGGTCTCCCTCGTCCGCTCTTCGATTTTGGAAACCAGTTCATAATTTGCTTAGCTGGTGCTATTTCTGACATCCTCCATACGTGCCCAAACCATTCTGCTCTTCTTTGCTCTATTTTTCTGAGTACCAAGTCATTTTCAAGTTTCTCTTATATTTCTTTCTTTGTCAAAGCTCTAGTTCCTTCGTCCGCTTGGCTTACTCCTCCCAGGGAGATGGAGTACAATGACGGCCAGAAGGGGATTATGAAAAATGTTCTTAACTAGGGCAACATGAGGTCCCGGGTTCGATTCACGGTGGGGATGCATATTAAAGTGAATTCTTCTTCTTATCAATAGTGTTAGCTTCTAATAGTAGTCGATGCTCGGTAAAAAAGGGCAACCAAAAAGACAAGTATTCCGATGGTGGGCTGTCTACATAAATAAAAGAAGTATGAGGCGAGAAAATAAGCAAATATTGGCTGGAGCACGCTGTGGGTCAAAGGAACTAGGAAGAAAGACATGGATGGGTGTCGAGTACAGGAAATGTGCACTCTGCAAGGAGAGGACAGACAAATGGGAGTATATTGGGAAGGAATGTAGAGAGGTGCAATACGTACGGAAAAAAGTTAGTAAGCAACACGGAAAGATGGCTAAGAAAGGATGAGAAAGGGCAAGAAATGCTCAGGAAAGTAGTACCTGAGAAAAGGAGGTGTACTACTTCTATAATATAAACAAGTAGTGTTTCTTCCGAAATTTTAAGAATAAACACAATTTCTATATGGCATCATCTCATTTATTACAAAACAAATTAATACCATAGACATTATTCGAAAAATCATTCGAAATAATGTGCTAGCAACACAACAAATAGCCAAGAATCGTCAACAATTCTCGCTTCCCACGAATTAAATAATTACAAGTAGATAATTTAATAATGGTAGTTGGAGTAGGCAACTGGAGCAGCAGCATAGCCAGAGTAAGCTACTGGAGCAGAGTAGGCAACAGCTGGGGCAGCATAGGCGGCGGCGGCGGCAACAGGGGCGGTGTAGTGAGCGCTGTAGGCTGCTGGAGCAACATAGCCAGTGTGGTAACCAGCAGTATAGGCAACTGGGGCAACAACACCTGGTTGTGGGGCGGCGAAAGCCATAGCCAAAACGGCGAAGAAGGCAAGGACCTTAAAAAAAACAAATTTAATATCAAATATTTTAATATCGATAAATAATTAATGAAAATATTTAAGAAAACTTACGTATTTGAACATTTTGATGTGTGTTTGAAGCGGTTTGAAAACAAACTGATGCCTTCTGTAACTTTTCGATTCTTATTTATACTCCTAATATTAATTATGCCTTTGTTGTTTTTTTTCTACTTTGTTTTCTTCTTAGTTTTTACTAGTTTGAAGGCGTGCGTTAAGACTAGTTTGCTACATCGCGATACGAACGTGATAAAAAGAAGTACAAGGTGTGGTTGGTCAATGACATTGTGCGTAATCAACACCCACGTGGAATATCAATCAAAAATTCAGTTTTGCAATAAAAGTAGACACATATTATGCAAATATATTGTTGTTCAGTCGAGCCTAGTCAAGCTTTCTATTTAATCGTTAGTGATAATATCGATATTTTCAAGACGATATGTTGATATCGATATATCGAAAAATTGAAATAATCGATTTAGACAAATATCGATATATCATCATCGTCTGACATGTCTAGTTCTAAGGGGCCAAGGATATTTAACGTTTGCGTGAGCTTGAGTGATTATCCATAGTTTGAAAGTAGTTAAAGTCCCTGTTAATATCCAGGACGTGTACATATCGATGCTACATTGATCTACTTTTATTTATTATTGTAATTATTATATTTGATGAAACCCATATACAGATGGCGTTGCTATGAAATTTCTATTTAATCGTTATTGATAATATCGATATTTTCAAGATAATATTTCGATATCGATATATCGAAAAATTGAAATAATCGATTTAGACAAATATCGATATTTCATCATCGTCTGACATATCTAGTTCTAAGGGGTCAAGGATATTTAACGTTTGCGTGAGCTTGAGTGATTATCCATAGTTTGAAAGTAATTAAAGTCCCTGTTAATATCCAGGACGTATATTAGTCGATCCCTGGAAGCGGACGCCATCCTGATATTGACTGCATCTTTGGCACTGAACCTCGGCCTGAGTTTCAATCTTCACTCAAGCTCATACTCTCATAAATGCGAATTATTCCGGCTGGGTCCCCAGATGCCAATTGGCTACCATTCAAATTAAGCGAACCGACCTCGACCGGACACCATTCGTAGTATAATAGGTGGCGTTTTCCTTATTATCCTGTTACGTGGCGTTTCAGATCCGTATAGAGGACCTTGAAGATCTTTTTACTGTAAAGTATATATACTTACATGCTCTAAAGGAGCATTCGTCCTCATTTGCACATTGCAGGTTGCATGCTAAATCAAGGAGTATGTTCCTAAAGACTGGTTTGTAAGGAGTTTGCAGGTCTGGGGTGTGGAGACATCATCCCCTAGATGCATCTGAAGTGGAAGAGATTAAACCAGATTTATCCACTTCGTATACTAGTCCGCCCTTATTTCTCTTACCGTTTTATAGGCTCTTAAACTCCCAACAATCCAAAAAATTGACCTTGACGCAATCTTCGTGGTTATCAAAATATATGATAACCACGAAGATTGCAGGTGATTTTAGCAAGGGCATTACCTTGCTCTTCAGTCAGTTCAGATAATATACTGCTAAAACCACGAAGATTGCGTCAAGGTCAATTTTTTGGATTGTCGGGAGTTTAAGAGCCTATAAAACGGTAAGAGAAATAAGGGCGGACTAGTATACGAAGTGGATAAATCTAGTTTAATCTTTTCCACTTCAGATGCATCTAGGGGATGATATCCCCACAACCCAGACCTGCAAACTCCTTACAAACCGGCCTTTAGGAACATTCTCCGTGCTTTAGCATGCAACCTGCAATGTGCAAATGAGGACGAATGCTCCTTTAGAGCATGTAAGTGTATATCCTTTACAGTAAAAAGATCTTCAAGGTCCTCTATTCCTCTATGACCAAATAGGGAGGATGGGATGAAATACCACGGATGGCGAAGCATATGTAGAGTTTCCGAAAACCTGAGTATTTTCAAAAATCATGATAGTTGCACATGTACTTTATTCACTTTATTTTGTCTTATTGTTATGGATTATATTTTTGTTTTATTTTTATTTATTTTATGAAATCTATTGGGGGTAAAACGTAAAATGGTGTAAAAAATGAATGCCAATAAAGGTCCAACCACTACTACTAGTAATTCTGCAGACATTTTAAGAATTAAACAATTTATATAAGGCATTATTTCATTTATTACAAAACAAATTAATACCAAAAACATTATTCGAAAAATCATTCAAAAAAATGTGCTAGCATCACAACAATTAGCCAACAATCGTCAACAATTCTCTCTTCCAATCAACAAATTACAAGTATATAATTTAATAATGGTAGTTAGAGTAGGCAACTGGAGCAGCAGCATAGCCAGAGTAAGCTACTGGAGCAGAGTAGGCAACAGCTGGGGCAGCATAGGCGGCGGCGGCAACAGGGGCGGTGTAGTGAGCGCTGTAGGCAGCTGGTGCAACGTAGCCAGCGTGGTAACCAGCTGTGTAGGCCAATGGGGCAACAACGCCTGGCTTAGCGGCGGCGAAGGCGACGGCCAAAACGGCGAAGAAGGCAACGACGTACTTGAACATGTTGGATTGGTTTTGTTGGAGCTGTTTGACGATTTCAAACTGATACCTTCCACTCAATTTCGGCGAGTATTTATACTAGAGTCGTCCAAGAGTTCTTCTAGGTGACCACAGGTCAACTACTAGAATATTAAGAGTTTAGAAGAGTGGGATATTCAATGCCATGAAATAAAAAGGTTGATAACATATCTTAGTGGTGGAGGAAACTAAATATGTGGCAAAAGTTACATTATTTATCCGTCGTTGAGAATGGAAATTGACTTACATATTTTCTCGTACATGAAGGAGTAATTTAATATAATTGTTAAGATATTGAATATTATTACCAAATCTGGATACTGATATTTAGTATCACCTTGATTTTTGTTTCTTGATTTCAGTTTTTGGATTCAGTTTTCTTGAATTAATGCAATTCTAATCAGTTTGTTCTACTTTCCATTAATAAAATAGTTTCTCTGCTTGGGATTGGTTTTAATTAAAGGTAAAATTTTGTTATGTGTTTTCCGCTATGTTTTTTAGTACTGTTATACGACAATGAAGAGAGTGAAGTAAAGGTATCCGGGCAAAAGTCATGAAATATATCGTACAGATAATTTCGAGACTTTTAGATATTTGCGACTCTTATCAATATTTTCGATACTTATCAATTTTTATCGATATTTCCGATTCTTATCGAAAATTTTCATATTCTTGATACTTATCGTTATTTTCCAGACTACTAGTAGTACTCTGGGACTTATCAATATTTTAATATGCCTCAGAAAATATCGAAACTGACGTAAATTTTTATCGGAAATATCATGGTTTCGATATTTATCGAAATTTTCGATAAATATCTACATTTTTTTTTATTTAACTATTCCTATCGATATTTGCACATATCAATATTTTTGCTACTTTGACATATTCAAAACACATCGTTATTTTCCATATTTATTGATATTTGTGACAATTTTTGTACTTACAGTAATTTTCTATATTTTTAACACTTCTTGATATTTCCGATATTTTCAATAGATATTGTTATTTTCTATATTTATCGATATCTTCGATTATTTTTTTGATTTCACGGGCATTAATTACTCATTTAATTTGCAATGGAATTAGTAATATTAGAGACTAATACTAGAATTCCTTTCGTTCTACATTCACTAGGAAACGAATCTTCGATGATTTGTGAAAATATCGATACTGACTTATATTTTCCGTTGTTATTGATATTTTCGATGCATACCCATATTTAGGAAACACCTTAATATTTTCCATTCTTTTGTTATTTATCGATATATTCGAAACTCCTTGATATTTTCGATTCTTATCGATATTTTCGATAACGAGATTATAGTTTCTGTCCCATATTTACAATACTTATCGATATTTTCCATATTTTCGAGACTTATCGAAATGTTCGATACTTATAAATATTTTCAATTCTTTCGATACTTATCGATATTTATCGATATTTCCAATTCTTATTCCATTCTTATTCTGTTATTTTCCAGACTTATATTACTCTGGGACTTATCAATATTTTAATATATCTTTTGACATTTTTGATATATCCGATAGTTTCGATACTTATCGATATTTTCATGACTTATTTTCGTTGCCTCAGAAAATATCGAAATTGACGTAATTTTTTATCAGAAATATGGTTCCGATACTTATCGATATTTTCGATAAATATCTACATTTTTTAATGTATCTATTCTTATCGATATTTGCACATATCAATATTTTCGCTACTTCAACATATTCAATACACATCGTTATTTTTCATATTCATTGATATGTGTCACACTTTGTACTTTTTTTTGTACAGAAATTTTCGATTTTTTAACACTTCTTGATATATCCGATACTCTCGATAGATATTGTTATTTTCTATACTTATCGATATCGTCGATTATTTCTTTAATTTCACTAGCATCAACTACTCTTTTCATTTGCAATGGAATTAGTAATATTAGAGCCTAATGCTATAGATAAAAAGAAGAATTCCTTTCGGTCTACATTCACTAGAAAACGAATCTTCCATGATTTGTGAAAATATCGATACTGACTTATATTTTCCATTGTTATTGATATTTTCGATGCATACCCATAATTAGGAAACACCTTAATATTTTCCATTCTTTCGTTATTTATCGATATTTATCGATATTTCCAATTCTTATCGAAAATTTTCATATTCTTGATACTCATCGTTATTTTCCAGACTTATCAATATTTTAATGTGTTTTGACATTTTTCATATTTTCGATACTTATCGATATTTTCATGACTTATTTTCGTTACCTCAGAAAATATCGAAATTGATGTAAATTTTTATCGGAAATATCATGGTTCCGATACTTATCGATATTTTCGATAAATATCTACATTTTTTTATTTATCTATTTGTATCGATATTTGCACATATCAATATTTTCGCTACTTCAACATATTCAATACACATCGTTATTTTTCATATTCATTGATATGAGTCACACTTTGTACTTTTTTTTGTACAGAAATTTTCGATATTTTTAACACTTCTTAATATTTCCGATATTTTCGATAGATATTGTTATTTTTATACTTATCGATATCTTCGATTTTTTTTTGATTTCACGAACATCAATTACTCATTTCATTTGCAATGGAATTAGTAATATTAGAGACTAATACTATAGATAAAAAGAAGAATTCCTTTCGTTCTACATTCACTAGAAAACGAATCTTCGATGATTTGTGAAAATATCGATACTGACCCATATTTTCCGTTGTTATTGATATTTTCGATGTATACCCATATTTACGAAACTTCTTAATATTTTCTATTCTTTCGTTATTTAACGATATATTCAAGACTTCTTGATATTTTCGATTCTTATCGATATTTTCGACAACGGGATTATTGTTTCTGTCCCATATTTACGATACTTATTGATATTTTCCATATTTCCGAGACTTATCGAAATGTTCGATTTTTATAAATCTTTTCGATTCTTATTGAGACTATCGATCTTTGCCATATAATTTTCGATATTTTCGATACGCCCCGTTAAACTAACGACTTTTTCACGGTATTCTATTTATTATTAATATGCTTAAGGAATTCTATCTAGATTGTCTTTACAAAGTAATTGAACTAAGTGTGTATAACCAATAAACATATTTACCTTAACCTTTCTATACATCTAACCACAAATCAACTAAAATTAGCCATGAACCATAATTATTTTTGTCCTAACCAATTTTAATTATATGTTAATGAAGACTTTAAAATTTATGATGTCTAACTACTCCAAAACAACTAGCGAAAACTAGTCGAACCAAATAAGAGCATGTGTCCCCTCAAAAATATGATTAGCATCTATACATCCGTTTGTTTTTTTTTTTCAATACGTTTTTTTTGCAATCTGAATAAATTTATCGAGGAGTTGCTCCACTTCGAAGTTTCTCACAGGTATCCCACTCTATTCTCTTCTAATCCGTATAGCTCAACTCGAGTGACCACCGCCTTCTTTTGAGTATAAATAGTCGCCGAAATTGAGTGGAAGGTATCAGTTTGAAATCGTCAAACAGCTCCAACCAAACCAAATCAACATGTTCAAGTACGTCGTTGCCTTCTTCGCCGTTTTGGCCGTCGCCTTCGCCGCCCCACAGCCAGGCGTTGTTGCCCCATTGGCCTACACTGCTGGTTACCACGCAGGTTACGTTGCACCAGCCGCCTACAGCGCTCACTACACCGCCCCTGTTGCCGCCGCCGCCTATGCTGCTCCAGCTGTTGCCTACTCTGCTCCAGTAGCTTACTCTGGCTATGCTGCTGCTCCAGTTGCCTACTCCAACTACCATTATTAAATTATGTACTTGTAATTTGTTGATTGGAAGAGAGAATTGTTGACGATTGTTGGCTATTTGTTGTGATGCTAGCACATTTTTTGGAATGATTTTTCGAATAATGTTTTTGGTATTAATTTGTTTTTTAATAAATGATATGATGCCAAATATAAATTGTTTTTATTTTTTTAAATTTCAGAAAAATATTCAAAACGTCATAATGTAATATTTTCATTTATTTTTTTGAAATCTATATAATAGAAATCTGCACACTTTTTGAATTCCTAAAAATAGAAATTTATAAGCCCACCTGGACAGCTCAGTCGGTAGAGCTTGGGCCTACGACGTAGTCGGACGAGGTTCGAGTCCTCGGGGTGGGCACTCATTATTCACAATTATAACTCTCAGAAATTCACATTAATTCACACCTATACAAACCACACAATAAAAACCACTCTTCACATCAACAGTCGCAAATACGCGCAACCCGCAACTTTCAACACTCAAGAAAAAAGTATAAATACCGCTGACAAATCAACTAAACCCTCACATACAACAAGAATCCATATATAAATAATTCAACACAAGGATCAGCAACAACAACAACAACAACAACAACATCACATGACAATCACAATAATAAACATGTAATATAAAAAAACACATTCAATAACAATAAAATCAAGGCTGAAGGACCAGTATGGTCGGTGGTCAGGTCTCTGGACTAAATACAATATTATTTTTAGAAATTTATAAGTTTTTATATAAGTTTTACTTTTTGAGAATATGGTGGTATAAGAGTAGTATTGGTTACTGCAAAAAGGAAAAACATCAAATTAAAATTTTATTAGCTTCTACCATTATGCTTTATGCTATCATACGTTCTTAGATATAGAACTATTACTGCCTAAATGAGAGTAAAGTGTTCACATCGACTATTGAAAGTGTATTTCAGACGCATTCTAAACTAAATAAAATAAAATTAGACATCGAAAAATAGCTGTTAAAGTGCCAAATTTTTCTATTTAATGTTATCTTCTCCAATATAGGCAACCGCTGCGCTGTTGTGTTTAGCGCGACAGGCGGTGTTATACTTTGCCGATATGAGTAAATTAGAGTAAATATTATGCTGGAATGTGCGGCATGGCGCTTCCAACGTGGAATTCGAAACATTGCGTTGCACCTTAGTAACACTGACGAACACAGACAACCCGCCGGCCTGCGAGTTCTCGTGACTAGAGAGTCACAGTTTGGCGACGCATGCGCATGGTACTACATAGCCAGCAGGAAAACATGTGACCGGCTCAAACGTGTAGGAAATGCTTCAGATAGGGTCAGAATGGAGGATGAGGTACTGCTGAGAGCAGAGAGTAAGTGCGCAGGCTATGATGAAAACATTAGAAGCCTATATTTATAAGATTAGAGAAAGATTGATACTGAAAGTGAAGTGAAGAAGAGGCCGGGAACGGCGGAAATGGAGGAAGACATAACGTGGAAAAGATCTTCAATATAGAAGGTGCTGGTGTTTAAATATCAGGTGCAGAATTTACAAGTTATGGCGAGGAAGGAATGGGATATTACATGGAAAAGATGGGCATAATTATGGGGAGGCAACAGGAGAGTGGCAGTTGGCCTTTAGGAGCTCTGCATAATAGCGAGTCAGAAGGTACTGGAAAGGAAACAGGGAAGATTCTTAAAAGAACTAATGGAGTTGGAAAAGCGTAAACTAGCGTACTTTATTCTTCAAGGTGTGGGAAAGATGACTGGGAGAAGATTATTCAGTGTATGGAAATGCTGTACAGAGGAGAGTATAAGTACTTGGAAGACAGCAAGTAAAAAAGCGTAGGAAGCGATTAGATGTTCGATAATCCAATTGAAGAATGAAGGGCTAGCCTAAATTGGCAAAGGCGACCTCACAAGTTACAGATTATGTAAATCGGAGATAGAGACGACGAAAACCTACGCTGCGCTTGTGCATATCCATCACCTGAATGACTTTCTTTGCTAGGCAGCGAGCAGCTAGTTTTGCTGAATTCAAGGGGAAGTCGGTCAAGGAGATTCTAGACTTTTAAAAGGATCTCCGTTATTAGCTCATATTATTGGTCGATGCACAATCGACCAAAATTAGGCGCAGTGCTAGCGTTGATAATAATAATTTTCAAAGTTTGCCACAAATTACCAGGCCTGGGCTACCAGTTGAGTGTATGGGAAGGGACGGGAACATAATCAGATCATGTTCAGAACCGCGGAATTACCCAGACCACGCTCAACCAAGGCATGGTTTGAAAACGGATGTTTGACAGACTGTAAAATTAACCACGGTCGCCACCGAGTACCATGCGTGAAACTCAAAAAAATTGAGAGCAAAAGATGGCAACAGTAAACAAAGTCCAAACATAGGACAAACAAAAAATGCAGGCTAGTACTATCCATGCGAAAGTGAAAAACGCATAATCGAATCAACTAATCACAACATCCTCCAGTGATGGAATAATGATTGAATGATAGGCACACACCACCGTTCTACCTGTTGCGAACAA
>JAODAC010029846.1:0-15222 GCA_027575185.1 Mimaenictus wilsoni
TCGTGGTTAATACCGACGATTGGACCCGGCGCGTTCACCGCGCCAACAACCAGGGCCGCCGACGTTGGTTCGCGACACTCATATAACTTCTTATTGTAGCGTAAACTGAATTCTGCAGCTTTATCACACAGCTAATACTGATGGTGACATCTGCGACCAACTTTAACGAACATCCCCTTGGCTGCATCCTCAACTGGGACAAGTCCCTGTAGCTGTCATGTGAAGCCTTCTTACTGGAAAATTGTGATGTACATTAAACACAACTATTTGATGTGAAATGTTATGTAGGTTTGAAGAAACTAAAAACAACTTCAACAGTCATCACCAGTATATACAAATTTTAAAAATATTCATGAACTGTAATTGGTTTAAATAAAAAATGTATTTATTGGATTAATTAAAAAACTTTTTTATTGGTATCAAAATCTTAAACATACTTAAACCTTACCATTAGATTGTACAATAATTTAACATTATTTGTACTACACATAACATATTGAACTTTTAATTTATTGTGAAAGAAACATGAGTCATTTAATTGTTTTTCAAACTTTGGACAATTCACAATAAACTCCAAGTTTATTATATTCTGATAACATTTTCTAAAGAACTCCAGCTTGTTGGCACCTTTCACAAAAACCATATCAGCTTTATGAGTCGAAAATAAATATTGTAAATTCTCGTATTTAATATATCCACTGGTGTTAAGTCTGGTGTGTTAAAACATTGCATATCAATGAATAACATTTTGCCGGTGCTGTTACACGCTATCTCGGAAGATTTAATACAACTAAACATTTTAAACTACTTTGCGAACAATACCCATCAATGGTGTGTATTCGATAACAAAATCGTATAGAATGAGGCAGTAGACTTTTGTATTTACTCTAAAAGAATTTCATAGTTGATTCCATTTCAATTTGTAAGTCAACTGTTGAAGATTTAATAATTTTGTAACTTCTGTGCTAATTATTTAAAATGTTTTACCAACAACCGACAGTGAATTCCATCAATTAGATTATATTTTTGTTTTATTTATTTATTTTATGAAATCTAATAGCAGCAAAATCTAAAATGGTGTAAAGGATGAATGCCAATAAAGGTTATACTACTACTACTACTTGTTACTCTAATAATATTGACTGATAAATTGGATGAATACCACTCATTGGCTTTCAAAGCCAATTATGTCTTTGGTTGCCCACGCATTTGTATTTTGTATTTGCTTACATTTTGACAGCGATTGCAGCGCCATTACTCTTAAACTAATTGTATGTTGGTAGCCCGGCGCGCAGCTTTTAAGCTGATCTTGGGGCTCGCTGAGCGCGCTCAGCAGACTTCGGTGGGCGAACTGGAGGAGTGGGGGAGGGTGTGCCACTATAAAAACGTGGAACTTGCACTCCTCTGCCTATTTCTCCTCTGGTAAGTTGTCGTGTTAACGTGTATTTTCTTTTGTATTTGAGTGTTCATTGTGGCGTTTGAATAAAGTCGTTGTGCCTTGTACTTCGTGTGTTTTGAATTTTGACGTCTGAAGTGAGCTTGGAGCAAAACTTATGTCGCGATAACTCAAGGAACTTAGCAGAAGATCCAGTTAAGTCTGGTCCTGCGCTATTAACGGAAAATAAAGTAATGTTTCAAAAAAACGCGACTACCGCGTAACACCAATGAAAAGCCTAATATCCTTAGTAAAATTAACTCTGTACTTAGGTCTAATCTCCGCTCGAATGGTTGTATTATGGTTTGCTTTGATTTCGATCAGGTTTTCTTCGTTTGAATTGATTTTTTTAATGCAAATACTTTTCTAAATCACGAATTACATAAGAACCAGTAGATGTAGTAATAACTTTATCTCCATCATAATGAAATTTGTTACATCCCTCTTCAATGTTTGGTAAAGTAAATATTATATGTATTCAATCCAATAAGAGCTCATTCACAATACCATTGGAAATATCAATTGGTGGGTAAAAATCAGCTTGTAACTGGTTGTTAGTACCGTGTAATGTGAATGTTTCTGATATTATTTTATTCGATTAGTAAATATTCAATACATATATTACCACAATTATATTGCTTAAATGTTTGGTATTGATTATAATTATAATAAATTACACAATTGATAAAATAGCGTACAACTTCTTTGGGTGGTGGACGCTGACCGAAACTATCAAAATATTTTACAACGTTACCTCTCTTTTTATATGCTACCTAATGGGTACCACTTGAATAGAATATAATATAATCTAAATTAATTGCAGCACATTCAATATACGTGCTTTAACAGGTAATGTATCGCGCATAAATACACCTCTAAAATGAGGAATATATTTTATTGCGAAATTATTTATATCTTCACTGTCTAATGATCTACTTTTGGGTAGCAAATTCAGGAATTTTTTGTATACTGTTTCTCGATATATAATCCGTATCCGCTTTTGTATGGCTTGAGAAAAAGGCCTGATCCTGATTTAGCATTAGCAATGGCTTCCAATTACCTATTATGACGTGTAGTTCCTTTTAATGTTTCACGTACATTTTTAGCATCATTTACAGCCTTTCCTATTCCAGCCGCACTACTAGATAGTGCTCCCAACGCACTTATCCAGCGAATAATGGAATTAAGGGTAAAACGCCCCCAGTTGTAGGTATTGGTAAAAAGCTCGATTTAATATCTGTAAATACGCAAAGCGACTTTATGAAATTATTTCCCCGCGTGGTAAGTTCGCGGAGCTTCACTTAAGGAGGTTTGATATGCCCAGTAGAGTAAGCAACTCAAAGACGAAAAACACACGAAGAATACGGTACATACGCGTAGGAATAATGGTGTAAAAGAACTTACTCTTGGTAATGCTGAACAAGAACTGATTTATTTCACATATTTCAAAGCGCAGAAGCGCCAAAGATGCCAACTTAAGTGGGCAGCAGTTAGTCGGCCGGACGCATGCGCAGCTTGGTAATAAGCGCTGCCAACCCTACGTATCAAGTCGCAAAATGTCCCTAGCAGCGCCGCGTTCTTGGCGCGAACATACCGCCCCCCATTGAACGACCCGTTCAATACACAAAAGGAAATATGCAAAATAACAATAACACAGGGGCACAACAAGGAAGACAGTTTTACTAACGGTCTCTGAACGACACCAGACGCAGTTTTCATATCGGCTACGCGCACAACACCATCACTGCCCCTATATAACTTATCGACACGTCCCAAGTTTCACTGGAGAGGCGGTGTGTGCTCTTCGCGAACGATAACCAATTCACCGTGCCTTAAAGATGCGCCCCGGCGTAACCATTTAGTTCGACGCTGAAGTTCGAGGAGGTACTCCTTGTGCCAACGTCGCCACACGTCTTGGCGCAGCTTCTGTATTAACTGCCAACGGGACAGTCCAGACTCGGGCGGCGTATAGTTGAACTTGGGAGAGTAAGGTAATCATCTCCTCAAATGTAAGAGTCGCATTATCGGTTACTCGACGCAGGTGATGTTTGACAGATTTAACCCCGGCTTCCCATAAGCTGCCGAAATGCGGAGTACGAGGGGGAATGAAGGTCCAGGAGATATCCCTCTGCGTTAAGCGACTCTCCAACTCCTGGGAACTCGCTTGATCCTGGAGGAAACGGCCCAAATCTCGGAGATAATTTCGAGATTTAACACGACCTCATTCTTGAGGTTGCATCAGGTCACCAAACGAGAATACTTGCACCCCAGCGAAGCAATCGAGTGCGAACGTGACGAAGCTCATTTAATGTAATTGACCCAGAGGAAATGGGCTGTCCTTGTAGTCGTTTTACAAATCTGAATACATAAGCGTACACCCGCAAAGCCTTTGTTAATGATGACCAAAGCTCTGGCACCACAGTGGTGTTATTGAACAGAGTACATTTTGATTCCGGCACCGAATGAACAAGGGGACACTCGCGAACAAATTCATCACACAACAATGATGGGGGCCCGTGCCACCACAAGGAAGACCTCTTTAGCTCCGCTGTAGTAGTGCCACGACTAATAATGCCTGCAGGGTTATCTGCGGTGCGATGTTCGACCACGAGGCAGCATTAGTGAGGCGTTGAATTTCACCAACCCGATTGGACACATACGTTTTTTAAATTACGCGATTCTGCCTTAACCCACGCAAGAACTATACTCGAGTCACTGTAATAATGTTTATCACACACAAATGCTCGTAAGATTTTACTCACCACGTCCATTAATTCAGCGAGTACTACTCGCAGCTAATTCCAGGCGAAGAATGCTCATCGAATTCACAGATGACACGCGTCGCAGCTGACATGACAAGCTTAGCTCGGACGAAGGGACGAACCTTCCAATGCCGGGGGGTTATGGAAGTGAGCGCGACGGACAGTTTCTCTCTTTTAATACCGCGGTCAGTTTCTGGAAACATTCAGTCCCCTTTATTACACACTTCAAATTCCGAAATGTTTGTTTACGACGTATGATTATGAAATTTACAATTTAAGCCAGTTTCGGACTTATTGGCTAGACCGCTCTCATCCCGCAGCAGACGATCATTGTCGCAGCGCTTTCCAAGTTGCGCCCATGCCAGTTCGAATGCGCTTTCGCAAAACTGGATACTAGCGATACATGCAAGAGCATCTCTTTCCTGAACTGACTCTGAGTAGTGAAACCGATCAAAATTCGATAAGGCAAGATTTTAGGTCACCTTACCCTGGAAGCAGGCTTTGAACCTCTTCCAATCGTCAATGCTTCCATTGAAGCGTCACAATGCAATCTCACACAAGCGCATCTCATTTCTGCAACTTCCGTAGTTGCTTGATTTGAAACTAGTTGGCCTTGCCTCTCCAAAATGGCCTCTGCATCGGCCAACGCGAACATGCATTTGTAACGGAATTCCTTTGATTTGTTACCAACCTGTTCTTCCTTGTCGATCAATTCATCGAGTGTATCGGCATGCCCAGTTTCGACGTTTGCCAGGCATTTTACGAGTTTCTGCAATAATGCCAGCTGCACATCAGATGGCGGGGAACTCATCTCCTTAAGTACCTGGGTCAGCTTTCGTGGCCTGCCTCCAAATGCTCCAGTCGTCGGCGAAGCTTCTTGACGATGGCGGCGGACATCTTAGAAATGCCGGTACGAACGATCGCTAAGGCGATCAAGTGACGCGATATCTAATCACAATTCGGTTAAAACACGGACCAAGTACTGATCCGGTTTGAAGGACCATGTACTGATCCGGTTCGAAGGACCATGTAAATGCGCAGAGCATTTTATGAAATTATTTCCCCGCGAGTTGTAAGTTCGCGGAGCTTCATTTAAGAAGGATTAATATGCCCAACAGAAAATACGACACAGACGCGTAGGTATGATGATTTAGAAAGCACGTACTCGTAATAATTCTGGACAAGAACTGTTTTATTTCACATATTTCAAAGCGCAAGAAGCGTCAGAGTCGGCCGGACGCATGCGCAGCTTGGCAATACGCTCTGCTACCCTACGTATCAAGGGGCAAACTGTCCCTAGCAGCGCCGCGTCGTTGGCGCGAACAATTTACTTGTTTCTCTTTCTCGAATAGCAATCAACATGGCGATGTTTCCCACATTGAAAACATTTTCCATCAAATTAACGATTATTCAGAATTGTCTTACGCTGTGATTGATATTTACTTCTTCATCATGTTGCTGGCGAGTCCTTCATTTTCGGTTTCGAAAATAATGCTTCATTATTAGACTAATTATTTCTTTCGCGATCTTTCTGTCTGGCTCCTTCTTCAAGTATTTTCGTTTTGAGAATATTCAGACTCGGTATATCATCTCACGATTGGACAGCAACTGTGAAATTGTCAAATTCTTCCGGTAATAAATTAAGGACCATTATCGATAGCAGTTCCTCAGGAATTACGATTCCAGTTTCACGTAATTAATCCACTTTCGTAGAAAATTCATTTAAATAATTCGGCATTGTCACGTGTGAATCTATCGTTAACCTTGACAACGTGGCTTTCCAAACGCGTCCTTCCGATTCGAATATGTTATCGAATTTCAGCCATGCTTCACCGGATGTTATCGCGTTCTTTACGTTATTTAATTGCGCGTTGCTTACGTTTAACAAAATTAACGCCAATGCTTTCTGATTCTTTGCATTCCAATCTTTTCGTTAGATTCCGTTTTAATTATTTTTACTTGCGCATATTCCCACACATGATTACAGATTAAAATACTATGCATTTGCTCCTTATCGCCTTTCAATTTTTAAATGTCTTACCTTCCGGTTATCGCACTCATGTATATTTACTTTTAAATTCAAAATTTTACTTTAAATTTTAAACGAATTAAACTTATTAACTTCTTTATAATAGCATAACCTGTTAGATTTTGCAGTGGATGTAGAAGAATTTATGTAGAACAGGAGATTTACTTGCGAAGTAGGCTAGTCGTTGATTCAACGTGAACTCTATCTTCATTCTTGTAAGAAGTTATAAAGTAAACTAATCATACAATATATACGATCGGTGGAGGGCACCAATACCAAATTTACCATCGATTTATTATAACAATTTTATTATCTCACGACAATTTGAACACCCTTCTATAATGTGGAGTAATAATAATGTAATTTGAAAAGGTAGATTCAGATTAAATGCTCCTATTTATTACATGCTTTTATCTACGTTGATTATTGTTAAGCCAGAAAAGTTTAGCAAATGGATGGCTTCCCGTTCCGCTCTGTAAGGTACGGTGGAATGGGTAAGCTGCATATACCTATCCTACCTCTTCAGATACAGAAGACATAGCTGGGAATTAATATTAAATAAATATTTATTTACACATACTACATTTATTATTGACATACAAATGATTTCGTGCAATGAATAGTACACATTTAACAAACGATTACAACAATTTTCTGCTTAACTAATAATATTTATTACATTGGCTTTCGTTCTAATTTTCAGCTTAATTTGTTATTGATTTTATTCTAATACATTTCTAAATTTTATTCTACCATTTTCATTTGATATGCTAATTTCTCAATCAATTGCTTGACCATCTTAATATTTTCACGATCTATATCAACATTTTTATTACGTGCTTCACGCTCTAGAATAATAGCTTGTGCATGTTCAATTATGGTATCACTTACACTATTAAAAAACAAATATTGAATTACTTTAGGTACTTTTCTACCCCATATTTTATTGCTGTTATCATGAAGTGATACAATAAGGATATTATGTTTCCTTGCATACTTAATTGAACATAGCCTAATCAGCGACGATGGAGTACGTTTCATTCGTAAAATAAGCATTAACCGCGAACACAACTTAGCCAACTTCGGTGACTGATAAATGGTATTATAGATTACTGATTCAATATAGGAAAGATATTCGACTTGACTCACAAGTCCTGATAATTTTGCTTCATCCTTAATCTTTTGCATATCACTAACAGCTAATCCATTGAGTAAATTCAAGAGAATAATTGCAATGAGAAATATAAAGCAAACAACTAGCACGCGTGAGGCAAGGGGATACTGGTTCAATTTTAAACTACTAGCGTCAATTTCACCAGAGAGCAACATTAATGTTTTAAATAATGCGAGGGAGTAACTGCTGAAAAAGTTAAAATTATCCTTACTATATCCTTGCAAATCATTGTTATCAGTTGTTAAGCTATCGCTCATGTCATTTCGTTTTTTCATACTGTTAGAAGAATCGCGGAAGATTGTATAGAACGAAAATCCAAACGCGAATATCAAAATGGCGCTAAAAGATGGAAATTTAAGGAAGTTGTAACTGACAGTACGCAACATTATAACATACGTTGACATTCCGGGCGCTTTTCCAAGATGTAATAGTAGTTCCAATGCACTTAGTAAAGCAGCAAAAGCAAACATTGGTTGTCTATCATTGTATGCAAGCATAAAACATACATCTATCGCTAATGCCACTTCAACATAATTTTCGAAATTTTTAAAATATGTTTTCTTCATGTAGATTATTTGAAAGCATTCTCGCAGACATATGGTGAATGTTGCGAAACTTAAAAGGATTGAAATAACTATAGACCAAATATTTTGACTTGCGTTTTCTCCCACATTATAATTGATTCCAATAAAACACCATAAAAAACTACAAAACAATAGGTACATGCACACATTCGAAATATATATGAATCGCACTTTTTGCCATTTCTTGTCAATGAAGCAGTTGATTAATGGATGTTCCAACAGAGGTCTTTGTTTCGTATTATGAGCCATATGCAAAATAGCTTTTGTTTCAATACAAGTATATGCTTCAGAACTACTATCCTTCATGTCAATGTAATTAGGATTATACGATATAAGTGTAGAGAAGTCAAAAGTCATAACCGTTTTTCTATCCTTTGCATATAATTTAATTAATGAATCGAAATGATTCTTTAATTCTTGGTAATCTATACCTTTAATT
This sequence comes from Mimaenictus wilsoni, assembly GCA_027575185.1. Taxonomy (NCBI): domain Eukaryota; kingdom Metazoa; phylum Arthropoda; class Insecta; order Coleoptera; family Staphylinidae; genus Mimaenictus; species Mimaenictus wilsoni. The sequence continues at coordinate 8,424 of JAODAC010029846.1, forward strand.
GTTAGATTACGCAAAATATCGCTATTTGCAAGAGATGCATTTCGTTGTAGGAGTTCGCTAATTAAATCTGTCCTACCATATTCCACAGCATAATGAAGTGGATATTTACAATATTTGTCCGGTTCATTAACATCAATATTTCTAAGAATGTGGTAACATGTTTTTTCGTAATCAACATCACTGCATTTCACGTGTTTGTCAATATGCCTTAAAGCCTCAACAAACATTGATGGTTGTGAAATTAATTTGTCATTATTCAAAAATAACCGTACTAGTTTATAATTACCTTTCCTTATTGCAATAATTAATGGATGAACTCTATTTATGTGCCCAACTGCATTAGGATCCTTTTTAATAAGGTATGATGCCACTTTATTCATGCCTTCCTCACATGCAAATTGTAAACACGACGTTTCCGAATAATTACTATAATTTCCTGGTTTCGCTATCCATTCAATAAATTCATCTTCTCCGTTATTCCTTAAGAATTCCAAACAATTTGTCTCCACTTTGTCGACATGTACACTGTGTTCAAAATGAACATTGAGTTTTTTTAGCATGTCATGCTCCTGGGGAGTTATATACACCACTTTGGACAGTAATATTTCGACAATATTAAAGTACTTCCTCTCGGCTGCAATAATTATTGCAGTTTTATCTTGATACTTCTTTTGAATATCCATGCCTGCATTGCATAATATTCTCACACATTGCTCGAATGTTCCTTTTGGATGAGCATCTAGCAGTAATACATGCAAAGCATTTTTACCCAGCGCAATGGTGTTTAGTTCAGTTCTACGTATTATTTGTTCTAATACGATTGCATTTTGTCCTAAATGGATATAAACAATTATTGACATAAATGAATACACCACGAAACAACTGATCAGAATTTAGCAGCGAACGTACCAGCAGCGATAGAAAATTTTAAATAACTCGTAAATTTTGACGCTTGATACGGGAGCTGCTAATATGTTATAGATTATGCTATTGCAATCAGATCCGTTGTCTTCGTTTTGTAATAACAGGTACTGGGCAATCAGATAATGATCAATTAAAAGTAACTATGCATTTCTTGATTATTCTGTTAAATACTTTTTAGCATAGGTAGATAGATCAAAAAGTGTGCTGATTTCTAAATTACTGCATGTTAATTTCCATAAAAGACGTCTACCTTTAATTGATCATTACATACGATCAGTATCTGATATTACCAAACGTCGACTACAGATCCGATTGCAATCTATAGCACATTAGCGGGTCCCGTATCAAACGTCAAAATATAATTTGACGAGTTATTTTAAATTTTCTAGCGCTTTTAGTACCTTCACTGCTAAATTCTTATCGATTACGAATCATTCTTACCCATGGCTGCAAAATGAATTGCCGATTGGTTCTGCCACTGGCCAAATTTCCTCTTTGGGTCCGCACCACAATCCAAAAGTAGTTTAACAGTTTCCCATTTCACTATATCGGCTCATTGGAAAGCAGATATTTCCAAAATTGTAAGTTTTAGAAACTCGTCATATTCCTCAAATACCAACGACCCAGATGAAATCAAATTCTTGATTTCTTTCTCATCATTTTCTGTCACATATTTTAATAGTTTCATTTTGTCATCGAGGCTAAAATTAACACGGGAACAATGAATATACATAAAAAAACAGTAAACACACATTTTATTCACGTATGCTCAGGAGCAGATCTTAATAATTCCTGAGCGATTATAAAATGTTTCCATCTTATAGCACTGCGTATAGTGTGACGATAATTGACTTCATACCCAAGTTTAATTATATTTGTAACACATTCAAAGCTTCCATTTTTAACAGCTAAATATAGTACTGAATTAATATAAACTTCATTATATTTAAATTGCTCCAATACTTCTATATGACCCATTTTTGCAATTTTGAAAATCGACTAGATGTTTTCTACGAACACATCTGCTCCGTTTTCAAGTAATATGGAAACGACTTCAGCGTGACCATATTTAACCGCAAGATGAAGTGGTGTGTCTCCATCAAGGTTCGTTTTGGACAAATCAGCATGATTGTTTATAAGAAGGGAAACAATCTCGGAATGGCCATTTTTCGCAGCCTCCGTTAGTGCTGTTCCACCTTGGAAATGACAAGCATCTATATTCTCCAGAGAAGGTAATGTCAGTTTAACCATATTTAAAAGTCCTTTTCTCGTAGCAACTTTAAACAAACGTTGATTTTCTTTTTGACTAAGAAACCCACAATGTTTTATGATTGCGTTTACAATTTCGAAATGTTCATTGTCTAGAGCAACCTGAAAAGGTGTAATTCCATTTTCATTTGATTGGAAAATATCGGCATTCATTTCGAGCAATTTGCAAACCGAATCATAATTTCTGTAGTGTGCAGCATAAAACAATGCAGTATTACCAAACTTTCCTGTAGCGTTGGCATTTGGAAAATTATTCATTTTGGCAGCAAATACCAATGCAGGTTCACCACCAGGGCAGTACACATTGATATTAGCATTGAATTGTAATAGAATATTTACCAATTTCAGATCGTTATTACTAACAGCGATGGCCAATGGTGGACTTCCATTCATACGGCACGCGTCCACATTAGGATTGTATTTTAGCAACTCCTGCACCATTTCAGTATTAGTATTTATACATGCTAACACCAAAGGAGGATCCCCATGTCTCCAATATGAGTTGACGTTTGCTTTCGCTTTCAATAATGCACTCACAATTTCCAGATGATTATTCTTTGTTGCAATTACCAACGGTGGATCGCTATCTATTTTACATGCATTTACGTCGGGATTATACTCTAAAATTTTAATAACGATATCAATATCGTTATTTTGCGTAGCAATTACTAATGGCGGATCTCCATTCTTTCGACATGCATTAACATCGGCACCGTGTTCCAATAATTCGCAAACAATATCATAATATTTCCTTAATGTTGCTTCAACCAAAGGTGGATCACCATATTTCCTACATTTATTTGGATCTGCACCTTTTTCCAGTAGTAGACGAACAATACATATATGACCTTCTTCGATAGCAACATGCAAAGGCGTGTTTCCGTTCTTTTCAACTTTATTAACTGTAGCGCCTGCGTCTAATAATTTCTTGACGATATATAAATATCCTTTGCCAGCAGCAAAATATAATAATGGGGTGCCATTTATATTATAATCATCAATTTGATAATCTCTTTTCAACAAATTTGAAACCATCTCTATATTTCCGTCCAGCACAGCGCTGGATAAAGGGTCCATGATTTGATTGATGCACTGCAGTATTCACTACACTGAAGCTAAGGACTGAATGCTTTCGTTATTGAACGATTTCGGTTTCTAGCTATACTGTATCTCCTCTTTATTTATGTGAAAGTCCTCTGAGAGGTTGCGGTAAACCTAAAAATACATTTTTTTGTTTAAATTCTATGCCTGTTTTCTTTTGAAGTCAAACACTACACAAATGATTATATGCAGAAACATTAACATAATGAGTTAAATGTAGATCGAAGTTGCAAACATTTTTTAATGACGCACGTGACTAACGCAGGTGCCGGGAACCGCAGAAAAAAGTGAGTGGGGCGGAGGCAAAGTCATCAAGGTTCAAAAGCCCGATTTTTGTAATTTGTGAAATCGAATCGCCGCGCGCGGTGTCTAATGCGTCTAATGGTGTGCCGATCTACATTTCTATTTCTATTTATATAATATATTTATTTATGTATGTAATGAGTTCGCTGCTCCCAACTGCTCCCAAAGTGTGTGTCTTAGTGCCTCGCGCGTAATGACGGCGGTAATCTTCTTGGATTCAAAGTAGACTTTTGATTCAGACGAAAACAAAACGCAAAATTGACTCTTGATGGGCTCTCTTAGGGCCATGCTGTCCTAACAAATTAATTTAGAAATTATTTTATATTGTAATTCCACCCATATATAAACATATATGAGAAACGACAAATGACTATCTTGAATGAATGAGTAAATTCCGTTAAAGGCAATGCACGAGATAATTTTGAAACATTTGGAAATTAATACCCGAATTATGCTTTTTATGCTTTAATACAAAATAGTTTATTACTCATTCGCAGAGATATTAATTATGAAGAAAGTTATATTCGCTATACTTCCCGATTTTATGAATTCGTCGAATTAAAAGTCGATAAATTATAAATTTCGATACTTCGAAATCGATTCCTTAATTTACCCAATCAGTAATTTCACAATCATTAATTTTATTACTTAGGAATTACCGTGATATTTTTCATTCTCAAAATGTAACTCCCAAGTAGTAACATCAAATCCATTGGGTCCAGAGTATACTGGAAGATTACTGTAACGAGCAAAAAATAATTTGAAAATTCATTTACAGATGGCGTCAATGTGTATTTTCGATACCAATTAGTATCGATAATTTTCTTCGATACTTGGGTATCGAAAGTATCGAAGTTTCAAAAGTGTCGATACTTCGTGAAAAGTTGACATCCCGATCGCACACTATCACTGCACACAGTTATGCACGTTCAAACAATATTATAAGTTAAATGAAGCATTACTAAACTGATTAAGTTCCTAGACGGATTGCTTAATCCGAAAATGTGGTTAGTACTTACTATTAAAACTTTAAGATTGTATAAATTAGAAAAACTTTTGGGATAAATTTGAGTTTAAAGACTTACGATTTTTGAAAATTGTGCTAAATTTGAATTTTCTAACGATATATTCTTTTAATTAGGAAATATTTAAAATACTTCACAATTCACGACATTTAAATTCCTTTCTACCTTGATTCACTTTCAAAGAATTGCCCGTTTATTGGTACTAGTGCGCAAGTGGCCATTCAAAAAGCGAGCAGTTATACATCATGTTTTGGTCGTGACTCACTCTGGATCATCTCTATCTTATCTGCCCCCATAGACCTTCCCGTTTGGGTATATCAGGTCAGGTCAGTTTATCCATTTATCAGCACTAACACATTATATTAAAATGGTTGGTTTTGTATAAGAAAGCGTAATTTGATAAGGAATATGCATCCTGCAATTCTGATGAATGATTCAACATTACATAGTTTTCAGTTAGTCATCTGCTTCTGGGCACACAAACCGTTGTTATAATGTTTATCGTTACGCCAACCAAATATGAGAAACCGAATGTAACACAACCGAAACAGCCAACGAACCGAGTGTATTACCTAAAACAGACAGTTGTGAAAATAATTACAATATTCTGAAAATTAAAATGAAAAACCGTTATTATCAGAAGTTTACTCATCAATCCATCAGCACTTCTAGTCACGGCGACGCATATCATTATGCAGAAATTGAAAACATCAACATCAATTCAACACTGAAGATAATTCTAGCGGATGCATTTCCAGAATATTTTGTTGATGATTGCTATTTTCGCATGACATTTGCTAATAATAACTCGCGAATTGTGGACCAAAATACTAAAATAGGTAAATACTCTGGTTATAATACTTGGTACATTTATGGGCAATGATTCACCTTTGATGCGATCAGTGGACAGAGTATTCCAACAAGTAATTCTCCACAATGAATTAATATCTTTAAAGTATTTGCGGGCTTAACAAAACTATCATTAGCAGAAAATAATCTTGAACCTCTGAACCAATGATTTCTGGATAATTATGCCTTAAAACATTTGGATTTATCCCATAATTACATTTTTGTATTTGTACATTTTTGTATTTTGTTTGGGAGTGATGGATACCTGAGAGCATCTGGCGAGGCACTGTGAGGGAATGAAGAAGTAATTTGTTATAGATCTAGTTTATAGATGATGTATTCATTGTGTTACGTTGTTATTATTTAATTATTGAATGTTGTAAATGGGCAATAGTGAGGCTGGAATGCCAATGAAGGTTATACATACATACTTTTATGGGATTATGGAATTTGGAAATATTAAATTTGATTCGTAATCACATTGAATTAAGTAATGATGTATTGATAAATCTCAAAAGTTGAGTGGTCCTTAATTTATCCTTTAATAATTTCGCTGATTTTGGGCTTCAACGGAATATATTTAAAGGATTGTCATCATTTGAATTCATGGATCTAACCCGTAATCATATTAATTCTATAAATAATGTTTTTAAGGACTGAAAAAAGTTACGTACATTAAATTTAAGTTGCAATAATTTAACTACTTTCAATGACAACTCGTTTTCAGGTTTGTCAAATCTTACTTATTTGATTTTGTCTTACAATCATATTAATACTGGTTAATCTCGGCTCGAAAACTTATATTTGTCGCATAAGGAAATAATAACGTTAGACACAACTTTTTATGATGTGAAATCACGACGTACATTAAATTTAAGTTACGATAATTTAAGTAAAATAAATTACGACAAATTTACAGGTTTGATACAAGTTGTTTTTTTTTAAATATTGATTTATCATTCTTGATAATATTAAAACTTGATATTTTTGATTTGCCGCATAATAAAATAAGTATGCTTGCTATAAATTTCTTGTAAATATATCAAACTTAAAGAATCTAATAATAAGTTCTAATCATCTGCAAACTTTCAATACTGATTTATTCACTGAATTTAAGGCAAATTGATATTGACAATAATAATATACTATTGCTGCACCATATCTGTTTACGCAGATGCGCAAACAGGGAAGCGTAATTATGGAATTCATCGTGGTCACATCGTACCCTCCTCCATCCCTGCACTCCGCTGTCTACCAGCGTCACGAGCTCGACTTAGATATTGTCGTTGCTCAGTGCAAGAACTTGTGCTCGCGGACCTGCATATCAT
>JAODAC010029857.1:0-65083 GCA_027575185.1 Mimaenictus wilsoni
CAAATTTAATTTCAAAAAGTATCTAATGTAATCAAAGATATCTGCTAAACAAATTTGAATACATTATTTTGCTGTACATTTTTGGAAAGATGAGAAAAAGGTCTTTCAGATCGCTCCTCTAGATTAGTGATATCTCTGTTTATATTCCAGATATCCTCTGACAAAGTGAAAATTCCTTACATATACAAATTTAATTTCAAAAAGTATCTAATGTAATCAAAGATATCTGCTAAACAAATTTGAATACTTTATTTTGCTATACATATTTGGAAAGATGAGAAAAAGTTCTTTCAGACCGCTTCTCTAGATTAGAGAAATCTCTGTTTATATTCTTGAAGCAATAATCTTTGTTATGTTTTTATAGTCCAAGAAAATAATATTTAATGATTCATAACTTAATTAAAAATCGACATGACGTGATCTCTCCTGTGGTGTATAGCCAATTAAAATCCTTGTAAAATATTATAAAATAGCGTTAATTAAATTATTTCAAATAGAATCAAACGGTAAAACAAGTTCGATTACAACACGTTCCAATTATATTTAAAATATTGCCATAAAATCAATTAGAAAAGGTTGAAAATTATGATTTCTTTGTAGCAATACGATTTTTATGTAATACTTAATAATAGTTATAAACTGTTGAAATACATTCGGAAAAAATGGGGATTAGTTGAAAGAAAAACGAAAGTTTTGAGAAACAAAATAATTTTAATAAACTCTTTTAATTACAGATAATTATAATTACAAGTTACGTACCTCGCCGCCGTCGGTGGCGGCCGTGACGGCGATGGCGGCATCGTTGCCCTTCGCTGCCGTCCCTTTCATCGCACCGCTCCGCCTCCACGAAGCACCCGCCCGTTTTCTCTCCGCCTTGCCTGCGTTCAAGAAGCCACGCCTAGACGCCACGCCTGGGACAGCTGCGGCCGCTACTCCTTCCAATCACGCGCCTTCTAGTACACCTTCGCCCACTACTCCTCCCACTGCGACCAATTGCAGCAGTGCTAGCACAAGTAATGGTTGTAGTGCCGCTACCACTACGACCACTACCAGTATAAGCAGTAGTTTAAGTAACAATAACAACAATAATAATAATAGCACGACTAAAAATCATAATGACAAGCCATGCGATGCTAAGGTGCTGCGAGGGGAGGAGCGACACAAGGGGGAGGAGCAGAGTGTGCCGCGCAAGCGAAAAGTGCATCGATGCGACGTCACTGGGTGTTTTAAAGTCTATACAAAGAGTTCACATTTGAAGGCCCATAAACGAACGCATACAGGTTAGTGTCTTCATTTTTATTAATTGTTTATAACTTTTGAATTTATTGGAATTATTTAATTCCTTTTTCACTTCTTGATAGCTTACTAAATTCTCTTTCTTTACGTGTAGAGAAACTGTACTATTTTTTTGGGAAAGTTGGCTTGTATAAGGGTTAAAGTTGAACCTATTCCTAAACCTCATAGTTAATCCGCTTTTAGTTTTTGTTGATTGCTTATAACTTTTGTATTTATTTGAATTGGTTAATTATCTTTTCACTTTTTGATAGCTTGTTAAAATCTCTTTCTTCAAAAATAGGGAGCCTATGTTAGTTTTATAGGGATGTTAGTTTGTTTAAGGGTTAAAATCTAAACATTTCCTAAACCTCATAGTTTAGTTCGCTTTCAGTTTTAGTTAATTGCTCATAACTTTTCTATTTATTTGAATCGTTTAATTATCTTTTCACTTTCTGATAGCTTATTAAATTCTCTTTCTTTAAATATAGGGAGCCTATGTTAGTTTTATAGGGATGTTAGTTGATTTAAGGGTTAAAGACTAACCATTTCCTAAACCTCATAGTTTAGTTCGCCTTTAGTTTTAGTTAATTGCACAAAACTTCTGTTCGTATTGGAATTGTTTAATTATCTTATCATTATCTGATAGTTTATTAAATTCTCTTTCTTCTAATATGGCGAATATGTGTTAATTTTATGAGGATGTTAGTTTATTTAAGGGTTAAAGTGAATCCATTTCCTACCATTTCCTTGTTTAGATCGCCATTCGTTTTTGTTTTAACTCACAACTTTTGTAATTATAAAAATTATTTAAGTATCTTTCAAGTTTCTGATTACTTATTAAATTCTCTTTAAAATGCTCTTTGCAAATGTTCATAATTTCACCCGGAAGTTAGTTAGTTTAGGGGTTAAAAGCGAAAATTGTCTTAAAATAATTTCAAACATCAATCTTTGACAAAATTGTTAATAACTTTCGTAATTGTTTCAAGAAATGAATGATCTTTTCAAGAATAGATACTTAATTAAACACACTTTGAGAATTTCTTGTAAAATTGTATTAAGGCCCTTGAGAAATATATACATTTCAGCATTAAACTTGAGTAAGTAAAAATATTTCGAAATTTCAAACAAAAACTCGATTTTTCATGATTTTTTTTATATTTTTTACAGGAGAAAAACCTTATCAGTGTTCATGGGATGGCTGCACGTGGAAATTCGCCCGTAGCGACGAGTTAACCCGCCACTATCGCAAACACACCGGTCAGAAACCATTTTCGTGTCACCTCTGCCAGCGTTCTTTCAGTCGATCCGATCATCTTTCGCTTCACATGAAGAGACACTAAATAATTTCTACACATCTTTCTAAAGTTCTTACAAATTGCCAATATTTCCAAATTTTCAAAGATTTCCCAAAAATTTCAAAAATTTGCAAAAAATCTAAAATTTTCAATAATTTCCAGGATTTCCCAAATTATCCAAATATTAATAAAAAAAATTCAACAATTTTAAAATTGTATAAAATTTCCAAAAGTTTCGCAAATTTTCCTGATATTGTCCATAATTTTCTACCTTAAACAAGCAACTCTTGCCCAGAATGAATAAAATCTATGTAATCACTCTTTGCGGCCAGTTTTAAGCCCAAATGTTTTGAAAACCGATGGTTTTCAAACGGAATCAAGCGCCAGTAAATAATTTTAACTTAATTTATCATTAATCGTTTTTAAATGTAATATAGTAGGTACAAAGCTAGGTAATTTTTATCATTCAAACTGGATCAGTCATAGGTCCTCCTACTCATCACTAGCTTCACCACCTACCCATCACTAGCTCCACCTACTCCCTTAGCACCACCTATTTATCATTAACTGCACTTCTAGGCGAAGCTGAAATTCATTTTAATCAGTTTTTAGATCAATATCAGTTTTACCAATAGATGGAGGTACTAAAAATTGATCCAGTAACGATATTCCACTCGTATTTTAATCCGTTTCTTCCAGTATACTCGATCCTCCTATTCATCAGTAGCTCCTCCTACTCATCATTAGCTCCACCTCTATGTGAAGTTGAAACTCATTTTAACCAGTTTTTAGACCAATATCGGTTTTATCGATACATGGATCTACTAAAAACTAATCCGGTAACGATATTCTACTCTCATTTTAATCCGTTTCTTCTAGTATACTCGATCCTCATATTCAACACTAGCCCCACTTATTCATCACTAGCTCCACCTAATCATCAATAGCTCCACCTACTCATCATTAGCTCCACCTCTAGGCGGAGTTAAAACACATTTAACCAGTTTTTAGGCCAATATCTGTTTTACCAAGACATGGAGCTACTAAAAACTGATCCAGTAACGATATTCCACTCGCATTTTAATCCGTTTCTTTCAGTATACTCGATTTACGTTTACATAAATAATTTATACTCATTCATAGTGCAATTAAGTGTCGAATGTATAGCGCAATAACGATAGCCAGTTTTTGTCAGTAAGGCCAGTATAAGTTTAATGAAATTAATTAGTTGCAAATTAGATAAAAGAAGAGAGAACAAAGTTACGTGCGAAAACATTCCCCAACACAAATCCAAAACATAAAACCATTTGCGTTTTTGTTTTGCCTTTGTTGTGTAATTTTAATGATTTCTTATCGTTGATCGCTGATAAGAAATGATCTCTTGCGATACGAAGTTTTTTTCGTTAGCAATAACCAACTTGTTGGAACGTTGAGATTTTTTTTTGAACAATTGCGTTTTGAACAATTTGATCTATACATATTAATATTATGCAATTGTTTATAATTTATTATTGCAGTTAAACTTATAGAGTTATATAGAAGTATTTATCTAATTGTATTTTGTATAATTTCTGTATTTATGGGCATTTTCATTCCAATTAATCGACGCTATTGCGTGATAATTGTAAATTTTAGCGTAAAATTTAGTCTAATTGTAAGTAGTCATATTTTAAACCGTTTTTTCTTGTTCTATGTACCTTATTTTATGTTGTTTTTGTGTTTTTTCTTTCTTTTTCTGTGTTTTTGAATTGATTGTATGTATATTAAGAGTTTTATCTCGTTTTTTTTATCCACGATTATGCCAGTTTGTGTTGTTTTGGAGGAGTTTCGGAGTTTATCACGGTTTTATTTTGTGTGTAGTTACGTTTTACATTTTAGAACTTTATGATCTGCGCGCTATGTGCTAATAAATAAATGAATAAACTTTATTTTGGAAGGGAATATTGTGTATCGGAATTTCCAAACCTTTAAACCCACCTAAAAGTCTATATAAATTGGGTAATTATTATAATTGTTAAGTTCTCTTTTCAGTTTCTAGAAGTTTCTTAAATTCTCTTTCTGATGGAGAAAGAAAATTTGATAAAATCCAGGTGAATTTATTGTTAAAAGGTATTAAAGTTGAACATTTTTTAAAACTATCTGTTGTGTTTTGTCTTTGTTGCAGTTGATGGCTCATAACTTTTGTAATAATTCGAATTTCTATAATGTCTTTTTCGATTCAGATAGTTTATTAAATTGTCATTCTTGAGATATATAGAAAATTGATGCGATTTATAGAAACATTTGGTACGGAGTATTAGAAGTGGAGAAAAAACAAGGTAATCTAGAAGATTTGTCGATGCACTCAATATACGTAGTCTTCTTCTATTCAGATAGGTTATTTATCTCATTTAGCCGGAAAAAAAGAGTTTTTTCTTCAGAGCCTGTTTATTACAGACCTACTGTTCCATCGATTCTAAGCATAGTGCCTGGGCACCGCGGGCTCGAATGCTGCCCCTAGACATGGGCGAATTTTTTTTTTCCAATTTTATTTTCCATCATACATTTTAGTAAAATACAATGGCCAATTTGTTTTCCCGATGGCCTACTATCATTTTTGTGCGCAGCTCCGCGGCGAAGTCCATCCGAGTCACTACTCACGAGCACCCGCCAGACAGGAAAAGCCACCGACCCGGCCGAGCCACAACCCTTTTGTTCGTATCCACTGACACTGTACCACTCACGCAGCATACACCTAGTCGAAATTTTAGAAAGTATAATGAACACAGCGGCGTTATGGAGCTCGGTGCTCGTTAGATCACCGCAGTTAAGCAACGTTGTACGTTGCGTTGAATGCATACTACGCGTTGGATAGGTGATCACTCGGTATCGATATTCAACAAGCAGCTACGGCTTCGTCCGCGGACTTCGCGGTAAAAACGCGAACGAAGGTTGGATGATCCGCTTGCAAGAGGAAAGGCAATACCCCATAGATGGGTGGAACGCCAAGAAATAAAAAATAATGAACACATTTCATACTTTATTCGGGAAACAATGAATGTGGAGTATTTTAAAATTACATTTTTCAAATTATTTTACGGTATATAGCGACATCTATCAAAATCTAGATAAATCGCAAAGCTTTAACCAAAAAGCTCAACAAATATCTATTCTACCGACATAGCAATCTTCAGTATTTGCTTATAGATGGCGAAACCCATATTTAAGATGAAAATTAAAATAAAGTTAATATTTTAGTTTGTTGATATTTTAGTTTCTTTCACAAAATAGGGTCACAAATATTAAACATATATGTCCATGTTATCCATCTTATAAGGGCGCTATAGAAATTCAAACTTGACAAACCCACGAAAAATTTAAAAACGCTCTGGAAAATGTGCATTTCCCACTATTGTAATAATGATTCGAAAATGTTATTTAGCGCAAATGAAAGAGGAACAGATGATTCTTCGAATAAGTTCATTTTTATACCGGAGGAACTTCTAACAAGGGCACATCTATTTAAGTTTAACAAATTCCAAAAATATCACCATTTATATATGAATGATAATCAGGGCGTTACATAATTCCTTTTTCCGGTTAAACTAATAAAGATAAGAAAAATGTCTCAACGTAAAATAAAAAGGGATGAGCTGCTGCTACGAATAAGATCATCAATAAATTTAAGACACTTCTAAAAAGGGCTAATAAGCTTTTGAGAATTGACAAAGTTTTCAAGTCTTACTTTCCAATATTGAAACAAAAATGAAAATAAAGCACTAGAGAACGGTTTAGTTATTTTCTTTGCATAATAATTTTGATATACACATAATAATCGATATACATTTCATGTTTCTCCTTATTTCATTCGCAATATGAACCTTATAACCTATCCTTACATTACATGGAATTATAGTAATAAATGTATTGCAATCTTAAACTAAACAGAGTCAGTTTTTCTTGTATTCAATCCTCTCTACCTTCACTTCATCACCAACCAACTGATAAACATAAGTCACCACTGTCGTATTCTGTATGTCCATCAATACAAAAGATGGTGTGATCGAACTACAAAAGAAAATCATAATTAAACCAAGAAACATTAAAACGTTGTAATAAAGAAGATACTCACTTATCGAGTGCGTTATACGCTCCTGTAGCACTCCCTGGATTGATATAGAACTTATTATCCAATTCATACGCCTCAAACTTATGTGTATGTCCAGAAATAAGGATATCCACATCAAGTTGTCTCTGAATCAAAGCGAGAGACTCTGGATCACCCCAGGGAACGACCTGATGTCCGTGTGATAAACCAATTCGGAAGTGACCCACTGTAACCACTTTCTGCTCTGGATAGTTTAAATTCTTCAAAACAAAGACGTTGATTAACAAAAACATAGTTATAATCGTCAATTGAAGAGTAAAGAAATACTTACATCATCAAAATCACCTCGAACAACGTGGACATCACTCGCTAAAGTCTTCAAATAGTCGAAGGAATCTTTTGTGCACAAATTTCCAGTGCAGAGAATATGCTGAATTCGGCCGGGTACCAACAGTTTCTTAAACTTCGCTGGCAGCGTGCTGCAACGGTGTGGAATGTGCAAATCGCCCAAAACTAACACTAACTGCAAATGAAATTATTATCATGGTTAGTAGAACCGAAAACTAAGAAAATGCACCAACCAAATGTGTTTATACGACGAAACTTACCATATTTGATAGATGTGACAACTTCTCTATATTCTTAAAGACGCCTCAGTGAGGGAAGTGCCTTGGTAACAACTAATAGCAATCAATTAATTGTTGATAAAGATTAAAATGAACAGGAGACAACGCTAAAAACCGATAAATCTCATAAACGCCCATTGATTGAGTACCACTGGTGTCTAGTGACACTTTGAATGACACAATTTTGACAGAATGATTCCCCTTCATTGCATACACTTTGTTTGTTTAACTATTATTGGGGAAGTTTGTAACTTTGAAATACAGAAGTAGGGAAGAAAATGTCCCAGAAAACATTGTGTTAAGTTATTATTGTCAATGTAAAAGTCGAATTTGTATAATTTAAAGGTTTTATTACTTTTTTAAGAGAATTCTGTACTATTTGGTTATAGTGTGGCATGATAGATGGCGCCACGTGTATTAAATTGAAAATATTTACTGAAAAGTATTAACGCTTTTGTTTAATAGTATTTGCCGGCTGAAATAATGCAGATAAAAACATTTTCTGAACGGCAATTAAAAGAGGAAGAAATCCTACATCTAATATCGTTATCACTAAAGTAGTGAGTCTTCTAACATTACAATAATAGCCCTTCAAAATTTAACTATGTTTTAAAAATACCTTTTGGAAAACTAAATTTTCCGGATAAACCAATAAATATAGTAATATGTTCTCTTCATGGAATGAAAGAGGAAGTTTTTGTATTGAATAAGATTATCAGTAAATTTAGGAAACTTCTAATAAAGGAGCTGTATCCCATTAAATGTGACAATATTTAAGAAATGTTTATAAACACACATTGAAAAATTGAATTTTCCGACAAAACTAATAAAGGTAAGAAAGTTTTCTGGATATCAAATGAAAGAGGAAGAGATGCTGCGTTGAATATAGTCATCAATAAAGTTGCGAGTGTTTTAATAATGCCAAATATAGCCCTTGAAAATTGCGAAATTTAGCCAATTTTTAAAAATACGTCTTGGAAAACTTTATATTCTGGATATACCAATAAGGGTACTAATATTTTCTCTTCACAGAATGCAAGAGGAAGAGTTGTTGCTTCGAATAGGATCATCCGTAAATTTAAAAAATCACTTATAAAGGCGCTACAGCCCTTCAAAGTTGACAATATTTTTGAAATACTTAATAACACGCTATGGAAAATTGCATTTTCCGACTGAACTACTGAAGGTAAGAAAATTTTCTCGACATGAAATAAAAGAGGAAAAGTTATTTCTTCGAATAATGTGATCACCAAATTTTTGAGCCTTTTACTTAGGGCGCTACAACTCATTAATATTAAAATAAATACGAAATTTACTAAGATCATGTTTTGGAAAATTACGTTTTCCGGAAAAGCCCTTAAAGATACCTACATTATTTCAACCAAAAACTGAAAGAGGAAGAGTTATTTCTGCCAAAAAATCATGCGTAAGTCTGTAAATCGTCTAATCATTACTCTACACCTCTTCAAAGTTGTCAAAATTATTGAAAATAAAAATTATATCTACCTTTAGCCCTTACTTTACTTTTATAGGACAACGAAACAAACGTACAAAAGCCTTAGACAGATTATTTATATCTGTTTCTTTAGGAGCTATCCGGTTTTTAGATTAAAAAATAAAAATCAATCGATTTACGCATTCATCAGAAACGATATTGAAATCTGCGCTACCAGCGCGTGGTCACGTACGTTTGCTGTTTATTTAAATAAATGCGAAAGTAATCAGGAAAAGTGGTTTACGACCGGCCAGCCTAGGCTACCTTCAACTGCACAACCGAAGCATAATCTATAGCAAAAGAGATAGAGAACGAAACGAACTTTAGTAAGTAAGTGCGTTTGCACTCATGTATGCAGGCAAAGTGCGTCGACACAAACACGCTAGACGCAGGTCAAATCTCCCCACGCACCCAACATCGGCAAACCGGGCCGTAATTCAATATAAACCCAAACAAAAAGGCCAACGAGGACGGCGAACTAGACTTAAGTAGGGACTGTCCCCTTCCAGGCGATGCGCTCATAACTTTTTCAGTCTTTCACTTGATTTCACGCGTGCAACAAGTGCTCAAAAACCGTTAGAAATCATTAAAATATCTATAATCTCTAATAACTACCATATTATCACAAAAATTAGAACGGCTAAAAGAAAAACAATAAATATTTGTATAGTTTGTGGTCGTGCGATATCGAACAAGATTACTGTGATTAGCGCTATAAATATTGTTCGAAAATACGAAGTCAGAAAAAATGTTGAAAAACGTAGCTCGCGTGGGTCTCATGGGCCTTATGAAACATGCCGAGAGTAAAATGTCTTCCAAATTGCTCCAGACTCTCGGCACGAGTCAACGACTTTTGGTACCACAACAATCTGTAAGTCCTTTTTTATTTCAGTAATTGAAGTCAATTTAAGTCTTTTCAGTCGCCTTTAACAAGTTTACGTAGTTTAATAATTATATTTTAAAATATAAATTTCATTGTAAATTGATTTCAATTTACTAAACGACAAGTTTTGAGTTGATGTCGCGTTTATTTTTAACATTTTTTGATATCACTGTTTACACAAAAGGAGGTCAAAAGCAAACAGATCTCTTTCACTATCATCTATCACCAAGGATGTTGAATGTAGGAAAATAAAATGTAATTTGAGTCGATAATAATGATTTTAAATGTACTTAATGCAAGTTAATAAAGTAATTTTTGATTCGCAGGTACTTGTTAATTTAGTTTGCGAAAAACATCAAAGTTTGCAGCGAAGAAACTATGGAAAACCGACGAAAAAGGAGCAAACCGTGGATTATTCTTCATCTGATGGCGAATTTGAAGTTTTAGGACATCGAGTACGTTTTTAAATTATTCATTAATTTGTTCGAAGACTTTGAAGACACATTTCATTTTTGTTTTATTTGCTTAATTTTTATTTGTTTATGTTTAAAGGGTGAATCTGTGTTTTGGAGACAAAAAATTCGCACATTCCACGGAATTTTGGATGTGAACAAAGACGGTGTGATTTCCTATCATGATTTCCAACTTCTCGCAGACCGTTTCATAGATTTGGGCCATTTGTGCGAGCAGAATACACAAGAATTCCGTCTTTCAATTAAGGTACTATTTTTTTACCAGTTTGCTGAGAAGTCCCTCATTTATGGGGACGGCAAAATAAAGTAAAAGATAGGAAAACTCTCAACCAATTGCTAAACTATTCAAGAATATTCTCTGAAAAGTTTCAAGTTCAAATCTGAAATATTTACGAAGTTACGGCTCAAAAAGCGTTGTTGTGAATATTTAGTATTCCTAGATTTACAAAACTATAAACGCGTTTTTGTTTTTCGATTAAGAAAATTCTACTTAACCGATTTGGCTGAATGATGGCTCATTTTACAGATAATTAAATCTCCTAGCTCCAATAGTTTTTTTTTTTGAAAAATATAACTTTATACATTTTTCGTATTTTTATTATTCAAATTTTTATATGAAAAACGTACTTTAAGTTTAAAACTGTAAAATAGACAATTTTTAATTGTTTTTACTTGAAAATAAGCGAGGTCATCTTCAAGATAATTTGTTAAACCTTACAATTCCATTTTCGATCAAAAATTACATACACTAGGGTGTACACAGCTGAGCAACTCAATCGAACGTTCCCACATTCCAATTTGCAAAAAAATCTGATCTGACCTTCCAAAAAAATCCCTTAAAAAATTGATAAAAATTAATGGAAATTTAAAAACATCAAATTTTAATTTTCAGAATCTATGGGAGACATTATGGGGTGAAATTACCCCCTACAATGTAGTAACAGTCGAGCAATATTTAGAAGACATGCACCATGTCCTCAACGACAAATCAAGAGTTGTTAAAGTACATTCCTTCCTGCCATTCCTCTTCAAAGTAAGTCCATTTTTGCGATTGCCATATCATACAATTGTAGATCAAAGGTTACAATCAGTAACCTTTGATCTACAACTTTATATGGCATAGATTAAACTAATAAACTAATTATGTTATCTTTCTTTTATAGGCTGTCGATAAAGATAATTCTGGCGAAATCTCCGTCGAGGAATTCAAGCTATTCTTCGAATGCCTTGGTCTGCATGCGGACGATGCAAAAGTGGCGTTCCTTTCGATTGATAGCAACAACGACGGAAAGATTAATATCCATGAGTTTGTTTCCCATGGTAAAGACTTCTTCCTGACCGAGGATAAGGAACGTGTTAGCAAGTACTTTTGGGGACCTTTGGTTGATCATTAAGTTGATATCATGAGTAAAAGGAGTGATAAAAGTTGATGGAAAGGAAGAGATGAATGAGACTTGTGACTATTGTTAATCTTGCAATATTTGTTAATTTTACTTTAGACTAATTGTAAGTATTTTTATACTAGTACTTTTAAACAATTTTTACATTCGGTGTTTTTTGATACGTCTATGTTAAGGTATTTGTAATGTTGTGGTGAAATAAATAGCTTTGGAATAAGTTTTTTTTTTCGATTTTGGCCGACTATGGACCGGTTAAATAGTTTCCCATGATTATGTTTCTCTCCTGTTTCTTCTTTTTCAGTACTCCTTCATACTTTCTCCATGCTGTTTTTTCCTTCTGTCAATTTCGCTCCAGTTCTGTTTAATTTGGTGAAATTAGGTTTGGAAAAAGGATAGGTGTCCATTCCATGGTTAAAACTGAGATTGTAAGTTCCAGTGTGTTGGTTCATCCGCTCCTAACATGGAGATAGCAGATGTTTGCTGCCGTTCATGATAAATCTGACGCAGCTCTCAAGTTTTGGTCCGCCCCGGCTATTTAATTTCTCCGGTACCACTCATATCTGGGAGGCTTTCCCCTATCCGCCACCTGGGGAGGCGCCCGATGAAGGACTAGAAACCCCTCACGGTGATTTTTAGTATTTTAATTTAATTTGATCATTTTGACGTATTTGTTATAATAAGTTTTAATATAAATATGAAACACTAAATTGTATTGATTCTGAAGTAGAAGGAAGTACCAAGGAAAGTACCCGTCAGAAATTCCTCCCAGAAGTAAGTAAGTTTAACCGAATCCTAATTTTCTTAACAACTGAAGCCTGAAGTTCGTCCATTTCATGAAACTTCGTAAAACATCATCTTCTTCTAGATATTTCCTGAAACAATTGCTGAAGAACAGTCTGGAAATAACTAGAACAACATTCCGATTTTCCTCATCAGCTCAGGAAGTGTACAATGATCCCAAAATCTTAGATTTTGATTATCAATGAATATCACTCTAGCAATGGCTAGAAGAGGTTGAGTTGTGTCGAAGACTGCAAGTGAACAGTATTCACTATTCATCTCCCCTTCAGACAAGGGGCGAATTGTGAAGGGTCCCAGAACTTCCAGTTGGGTTTTTTCGCCCAAGATAATGGTTACTACATGAAGGACGGCACTTCCCGAGAGGAAATACACAGGCCATTTGAGGTCCTTTTTGGTGAGGGACTTGGGTCGGGCAGAGACTTCCGGCGGACCAAAGTCAAAGTCGACGGTGACATCTCCGAGTGTCTCCGGGAATTCGTAAAACATCATCTTTTTCTGGATATTTCCAGAAACAATTGCTGAAAGATAGTCTGTAAATCACTAGACAACATTCCGATGTTCCTCATCAGCTCAGAGGGAGTACAATCATCCCAAAATCTTAGAATTTGATTATCAAGTCATACAAATTTCCCATCATTCTCATCAATAAAAGTCTAAACAAATTTATCCAAAACAAGTTTATTTCACATCAATACGAAAAAGTATAAGAATACATATTTCCTCCAGCAATCACGGAAACTAATCCAAGTTAGAAAAACGTTTAAAGATAAAACTTCAATGAATGTCTTCAATTGTTCAATCTTCAATTCAAATTTAACTGGTTCTTGTAGTCGTTAACTTCCTTCACCATCTGGCTGATTTTCCTCGTCCTGCAATTGCAACACTTAATAATTCATTCAATTCCCCTTTAAATATGAAACTCACGTCTCCTTCAAAGAACTCTTGAAAGTCTCCGCTTGCTCATTGTTGATTTCTCTTTTCTTCTGGACTTGGGCTTCATGGTTCTTCATCTGGTACTCTTGATATGAAATCTTCTTGCGAAGTTTCCCGACAGCATCTTGGAAATTCCCAATTTTGGTTTCATAAGCCTTTAGGGTTGTATGAAACTCTTTCTCGGCATGAGAAGGAACGTCTTGCAATTTCGAGATGGAAATCAAAAGCTTCTGACATCTTTAAAAAGAAGTACCAATAATTTATCAACAAAGAACATTCATGAAAAAGTTGAATTCATGATTGATCATAAAATGATCAATGATTGATAAAATAATAAAATCAAAAACAAACCTTTTCAAAATATCATCTTGATGACAATTCAGATTCTCATACTTCTCAGCAAGTCTCTCGGCATTATCCTGTAGATCCATTTTGCATTTCGCAATATTCTCCAGTTCTTTACTCTGGTACTCTTTTAAAAGCCTCAAAGCCTTGATGCGCTTTTCAATCTCAATTCTAGCCCGTTCGTTGTTGGCAAACTGTTCCCTCAGAGCGATTGCAGACCTTTTGATGAGTTCATAGCAATCCTGTTGAGTCTTACCTTCGCTAGAGAGTTTTAAAATGGGCTGAACAGTTCCCTGTTTCAAAATACGCTGAATTTGTTGATCAAACTGATTGTTGATAATCTTCTTCAGTGGGAATGTATCAATATCGTGCTCCTGAAAGTCTTCCTGAGGTGCAGTGGTCACCACAGGCTGACTAACAAGTTGACCATTCCCCAAAAAGCACAGGTAGCTATAGGGGTTGTAGTAGAAAGAAAACCCAATCACAGGATTAGTTGCTGATTGATCATCTGAGGTCTTCGTGCACAAAAGATAAAAAATCGAAGATTGTTCGTTAAAAATGCCCTGAAGAGCTTCCTCCAGGTCTTCCTCGTTATCTTCCACATACTTCTGAAGGTAATCCACACAGCCCATCTCAATTGAGTGAACTCCAGTTTCATGCGTAGCAAAATAGTTCCCGAGTCGCGCAGAGTCTTTATGAAGGTAAATCGGACATGAGTATTCAGCGTCTGACGAGTAGTTCCCCACAGTATATCCTAGTTCTAATTCCAGAGTCTCCAAAAGCATGAAATTTCTCCGTTTTTTGGCAGATGTCCTAACGTCGTCTTCCTGAGGGTTTTCTTCGAAGGCTAGAACGTGTGAGACATGTCCGTTGCAATTAGCAATGGATAGAAGAGGTGGAGTGGTGTTGAAAACTGCAAGTGAGCAGTATTCACTGTTCATCTTCCCTTCAGGCAGGGGACGGATTGTGAAGGGTCCCATAACCTCCGGTTGGGTTTTATCGCCCAAGGTGATGGTTATCACATAAAGAGTGGCGTCTCCTGAGAGGAAATACACGGGCCATTTGAGGTACTTCTTGGTGAGGGACTTGGGTCGGGCAGAGATTTCCGGCGGACCAAAGTCAAAGTCGACGGCGACCTCTCCGAGTGCCTCCTGGAAGCTGATCATCGACGATGGGACGTTACAGGTGATGCTGGGGCCGATTTTGAAGACGCCCTGTGGGATCAGGTCCGAGTTGTCGATGCAAAAGATGCGAAACACATTGTCGTTGGTCAGCAGACAGATGTGGTTGTCGTTGGGTGAACCTGGATGGAAGCGTACCTGACGGACTTCGATCTTGGTGCTGAAGGCGAGGGTACGTTCGTGGAGACTGTGAGTTCTGGAATACAAATTGCAAAATTTTGTCTCCAAATCGATTGTGTGATGTCTGAATTGATTAAATAATGCCTGAATTGCTAATAAAATGCCTGATTAAGACTGAAACTTTCATAGATATAATGTGGGTAACCCCCACAGGACATTATGCCATCAACATCCGGTAGGTGTCATCATATTTCCATTTTTTTTAACAAAATCTCTTTTGTTCATTTTATCTTTTGCGAATCAAAGTAAAATTCAGCACGTAACATTTTTTGAGTCCCTCATTTTTCGCGTGCAACGTGTGCAAATGGGCGCCGCATGTTTCGCAATTTTGTCGCGCACGTGCCATCGGTAGGAGTGCAGCAGATGAATCGTGGATGAAAGATGGCCGAAATAAATTCGCGTGCGAAATGCGACGCGGGTGATATTTTTGCGCCCGAAACGGAAACGCAGTCGTCAAGCGAGTAGATTTCGCGCGCAAATAAACAAGTCGACAAAACGAGAGAGGGACGTGAGAACGGTGCGTGAAATGCGCGAGAAAATTGCGGAAAACATGCTTCAAGTATAAGAAAATGGTTTAAAAACCGGTTTATTCTACATTTACTTTATTTTATTTTTTTGCAAATTCTTTTTTATGCAAATTAATTGTCCGTTTGTATATCACTGCTGATTATCCGGTCGGATGCATTACATTGTCCAACTGTCATCGAATTTTGATTAAGCACATATTATCCGAAAATTGACCTGATTGAACACGTTTGAGAAGAATATTATAAGATGTGACTGTAATATCAGATCGAATCCGGTTGGGAGCATTATACCTATTTAATCAACTAATCATTTGTAGGCAATTTTTAAGATGTTAATCATGAAATGCATTATTTAAAAATGAGAAAATGAATAATGCCTCCGACAGGTCTTGAACCTGCAAACTCTGTCTTTATTTGCGCGTTTGGGTCGGAGGCATTATTCATTTTCTCATTCTAATTATAGCAATTCGTGATTAACATTTTAAAAATCGTTTATTACATATATTTTCTATGGAAATTGACCTGATTGGTAACATTTGGGACGCGTATTACTTAACCTACAGGTATATAATGCGACAGACCGAGTTAGATGCATAATATTTTCCAAATTACACCAATAAAAAGTATCATTCTTTATAAACCGGAGCTGACATAAAGATTTGAATCTTTCTTTGCTCAAATTTGTTAAAATTTTGATTGAGAACATTGATAACACCCAAAGGACGGTCAACTTCCCCAAATTGTAATGTAAAACACGCGTTCCAAAAAAAAAAACGCAAGTACACTCAAAAAAAATCGCTGTAAACATCGCTCGAATGTTCGCGATGCAGCCTGATATGAGCTTATCCACTTGGGACGTCCTCGCGTTTTTCATTTCAGAAAACGCGGGCCCAACCCGTTCCATCCCACTCGTTCCTCTCGTCCTACTCCTACCTCTTCGCGTGAATGTATGCACCTCGTATTCTATGACATACGTGCGTATTTGTAATATTTGTAATATGCAAACCACTTCCTAGTCACCGAAAATAAATGTAAAAAGTGGCCCGTGACACACAAGTCTCCCAAAAATATAGAGAGATTGGAACGTGCGAGCGAGACATTTGTCTCTCTCTCTTCTCGCAGGCAGGAAAATATTTATTAAGCGCCACATTTGCAGTTTACGTCCCCTCCCCACCCCGGAAAAACCACCCTTTGGCAAAAGGCAGGCGTTTAATATGGTATAAAAAAATGTGTCCTCCTCCTCTTTTTTCCACCTCATTGTAGACGAAAGCTTGGCGCAGTCAAGTAATACAATGTCACGTCGCGAAAAATGTATGTATATATTTCGAGGACGGAATCTACGCCCGAAAAAAGAATTATATAAAACATGCGACCCTTTTCGCCGTGCGTATGTATGTATGTGTTCGGTGTGGCCGCCGCCGCCTCCTGTTACGTGCGATTCGTACAAATTATAGAAATTAATTTTTCTTCCTGCGCACGCAAAACGCACACATTTAGACGTTCACATTCAGCCGTTTTTACGACATATGCATTAAAAATTTACAATTTGCTGTGAATATTTTAATGCGATTTTATAAAGCACATCATGATTTCGAAAAAAATGAAATTAAAAGGCTTAAAGGGTACTTTTGAGAGTTGATCAGTTGTTAGTAATATCTTTTGGGTGTTTGTTACGCGGTTGTCGCGGTTTTATTATCAAGAATTAATTCCCGCTTAGAATGCGGGGCCTGATTTAACAGGACCTTACTTGCTCGCTCGTTCAACTGATGTTAAATGTTGAACACATTTACAGTTAACAAAATGGCATTTATTTGTTCTTTGTACAATGATTAGGTGTCGACTACGCGAACGTACAAAACAGGATGTAAAAGCCGACTTACGTAGCGTAGGACGAGTTGTAAGTAAACGAGGGAGAATGACGTGCGCAGAGGATTTTAATCCCCCTATGCGACCGGAACTTAAACCAAGATGGCGTCTTCAAAGGGCGCAGGGTAGAAAACTTAAAATTAAAACGCCATCTCTCTACAGCGGAGCGATACAGTGTTTTTCATTTTTTTTAGTTTCTAAAGCCAAACCTCAACACTTCCTTTTCTTGATTATTTATGGTTATTGGCAACAAGGCCCTCTGAACCAGAATTAACTTAACATAAAAAAGCACGTTATGTATCAAATTAAACTGATGACATTACTGACAGCATAACAATAAAAGTATGCATGAACTTTCGAATAATAACATGACATTACATATTAAAAGATGATTTATTTGAATAATCAAAATGAATCTCGAAAATTTAAGAAGAAGCAGAAGTTAGCACATTATTTAAATTTAACGGAGAGAAAAGCCCTTGATTCAATAAATTATTATTATTATTATTTATATTTTAAAGGCTATCGAATAAATTATTATACAAACATTTTGATTAATTCTGTTAGAGTTACATCCAAAAATAATAATTTTAATTGCCAATTTCAACAGTCAAATACTATTTTTAAAATATTATTAAATGATTTTCAAATCGAAATATAAAAAAGCAAAGCAAAGCAGAAATAATGTTCAAGAAGTTGCCTAGATTTTCGTCGTTTGACGGCGGTGCATCAATTTTACGATCACACTTACACACACTGGCGTTAGACATTCACGCGCATGTGTGACTTCTGTCAATTTTTTTACGATGCGCTGTGATTCGTAGTTTACGGTTGTGCGTCGGCTTGGATAAGTGTGACTGTCCGGCTAGACAACGGGACAGCTAACTGCGACCTTTGAATTGACGCATAGCGCTGTCAAACGACTGTCAAACTTTTGTCAAACCGCTGTCAAACAAAGAAAAATCTAGGCAACTTCTTGACCATCAAATAATTTCAAATACATTATTTTGTATTATATTGATATTTGTTTTGTAATAATTTTCTTTGATCCTAAACTTTAAAATTTTTCAATAATTTAATCCAACGAAAAATAGCCACATTCAGTGTTACTTTCGGGTTTTTCAACCCAATTTTTCCAGTGATCAACCATTTCATCCCCATTCAAGTTCACACCCACCCAACTTCTTGTCTCGTCGACGATTTCTTGTAGCCACAAGATAGATTAATTAATGAATTAATAATATATACACTTTGGCGGTTTTCGCCTACTTTGGGACGCAACCTCATTTACCAGTTGGTAGCGGTGGTGCCGGTGGTGGAGATGGCCGAGAAAAAAACAAAAACACCAGTTTGATTACAAGATATGGGCGGAATTTCCTCCGCCACCAGCATCTCTTCCCAGTTCTTCCCGGAAGCGGTATAAGACATTCAGAAAGAAGCCTGTTAAGAAGGAGGGTGAGAGTTTTGCCATCGTTACATCGCCACCCTGCCCCTTGGCTGCCCCCGCCCCACCACCACCAACGGGCCATATCTCAACCGTGTTTTATTATGTATCAAGCGACGTTGTTTTATTACCTAATCGCTCCGAAGAAAGAAAAGCCGCAAAAGAAAAACGTTAATAATTGATTTGTGCACGGCGCGTACATACGTACGGCACGAACGACAGCACCCCTAGCATCGACTACAAGAGGGGTGGTTGGCGGCGGTGGTTCGCACCAAGGGATGTCCTAAATTAAGAAATGTTTGTGTATGCCTTGTAATACCGATGGTTCTTAGCGTTATTTATGCCACATGCAAATATCCAACATCCCTTACTGTACTATACGGCACACCACTACTTTTCCCGAAAACCACCCCCAAATTTTCGGGGGCCTAATGCAAAACTGCCCTCGGTTCTTGAGCGGTAGCGTCGAAAAGACATTAAAACAATAAGATAATCCCGTTAATTGCACGCGTTGCTAAGCTCTGTTTGTTCGCACTTCTACCAAAGAGAACTACCCCCTCTCTTTTCAAGTTAATACCCTTAATTGTAATGGTTTTCTAGTTTTTTTTTTAATACAAAAGTTGGTATTTTGGAAAGGAACACTTGTATATTGTTTTGGAGTAGTAGCAGGTGTCGGAGGATGTAGGGTAGGAAAGGGAATGGGTGTAGGAGTGGCAGGGAATAGGAACAGAAGTTGCGATAACCCGAGGAAAGCTGAGCAAACCCAAGGAAAGTTGAAAAAATCCGAGGAAAGCTGAGGAATCCTGAAAAAAACGTGAGAAATGCTGAAGAAACGTGAGGAATGCTGAGGAAACGTGAGGAAAGCTGAGGAATTCCGAGGAAAGTTAAGGAAAGCTGAGAGAAGAACCGAAAGTAACTCATCACATCCAATGAAAAACTAGACACCTTCAAGATTTATTCAGAAATTTTCACTTGTATAATTTGCTTCACGACTTCCATCTACTCACTACCACCACAGCCAACCAAACACGAGAGTTCCCGGCCTTCCCTTCACAAAAACTAAGTTTTATCGCTAATAAATTCTTTCTTTTCTTGCTCCCCCGAAAACGCGCGCCCGATTGTCGCTCGAAATTTATACGTTTTAATAGGTGCCGGTAAAAATGACTTTTGCTCCACCGCCTTTGCCCAAAAAAACCCTTTCAACCCCTTCCCCACCTTCTAATACGTAAATCATCAATTTCACCCTTTGGGCACTTCCTTCGTTTTTTTCCCCAACCCAAAACCGGCCTCGCCGTTTAATGAAATCCAACTTTCGTTGCGATAAATTAACCCGTTCCACCCCTCCCACCCCTCCCACCCCCTCGCCGCTATTCGCGACTGGATAAAGATAATATTGACCCATTCCACCCCTAACACCCACGCGGTCTCACCCAGGGTGCACCTACCAAAGCGACAAACCAAAGAACGGAAAAAATTTAATGGCGCGTAACTAACTGACTAACTGTATCAGTATCATATCAACATATCAACCCTTTGGCAACCCCCTTACAACCTGCGTTACTCTCAAGGCTTTGCACACTACAACAGCGAAAAAATTGATTGTAAAAATTGCCAGCTGAAAAAAAAATGTGGTGCGCCAACGTTTTATCCTTGATTTTACGCACTTCCGGCCGGTTTGGCGCAAGAGTCGTAAAAAAGTATTAAATCCTCGGGGTGGGGGGGGGGGGTAGAAATTCATTTCAACCCTTCTGTCAACTCGCTGCTGCCTGCTTGCTTACCTGTGACAGACGGGTGTTGGGAGGTTGTAGAAGAGCGGCGGAGGAGGAAGGAATCCGAACATTTTCGTTCGCCAGGTTTTTTATACGCGCCGACAGGATTATAAAAATAAAACATCTCGACAGAAAGTTGACTCTTGACGACACAAGATGGAGTGCTACCAACGAGCGCGTCTTTCCGCATAGCACGGATATGCGTTGGAACGGGAACGATGGGATATGTGGGTGGATAGAGCGGCGAGGGTGAGGGAGGAGGGGCGAGACGGTTGGAAATTAACGTGCCTCCCGCGGGATGCTTTTATCAACGTCAAGCGATGCGATGTAGTGATAAAATTGCGCGTCACTAGTCGAGTTAATGAAAAAAAAAACGACGAGGAAATCCGAAAAAAAATCTTGGCGTGTTCGAGTATACAATCTATTTCTTCAATTTTATTTTAATTAATTAATCTGAGTAATCTCAGATTTTGTATCTACGATCATTTATTGATTAATGTCAAAAAGTATCGATAAGTATCGACATTCAATTCAATACTTATTCATACTTCAATTCGGTACTTATAGATATTTGAAATATGTATCGAA
This sequence comes from Mimaenictus wilsoni, assembly GCA_027575185.1. Taxonomy (NCBI): domain Eukaryota; kingdom Metazoa; phylum Arthropoda; class Insecta; order Coleoptera; family Staphylinidae; genus Mimaenictus; species Mimaenictus wilsoni. The sequence goes on from JAODAC010029857.1 coordinate 21,169, forward strand.
TATATCAATATCTTTTCTTTGAAAAAGTTTACATTAATTTATATTTAACGACAGATATCGAAAAGTATCGAAACTTCAGTTCGATTATTATTCATAAGTATCGATATTTCAGTTAGATACCTATCGATATTTTAGGTATTTATCAAAAGGATCGGATCGATATATAACTATTGCAAAATGTTCAATATATTTATAGAGTAAAATTGGAAAGTTTAGAGATATTTCAGTTTGATAATTATAGATATTGCAGGTATGTACTGAAAGTATCGATATCTCATTTTTGATTCAATTCAGATTTATTCATATTTATCCATAAGAATTGAATGTATCGATTTTTCATTACGATACTTATCGATATACCGGTTTGTTTCGAAAATATTGATATTTCATGTATGAAAAATCTTAAATTTATTCATTGTTAACAATAGATATCGATAAGTATCGATACTTGAGTCCGACAATTATTGATATTTCCAGTACGTTTCGAAAATGTAAGCGACATATATCGAAAAGTTTCGATGCTTATTGATATTTTTGGTATGTTGCATTAATTTCAACACATTATGCTTTGATACTTTTGCTAATAAATGATTTGTACGCCATCTACCAGTGCGTAACTTAACTTTGCCAACATAATTTGCTAACAGATGACGCTAATGACATTTTCCTATACAATCCCCATAAGTTCATTCAATTACAATTGCATTCAATTACATTCAAAACCCTTGTTTTGGATTTTTACAAAATTTCCATGTATGTTTCAAGCACTTTTATTATTTTTCCAACAAATACTTAAAAATTCTCCATGATAAAAAATGTACGATGCCTCTTCGAACATCATCGGTGAAACTCAATGAAAAAGCTGTAAAACCCCACGTGGCGTAGGCGTAACGACACGCATCACGAAAGCTCAGCCGAAGAAAGATTACTCGTACCTCCCTGCGAATGTTCGATGATCTACTGATGCGAGTCAATCCCGCTCCTGCTGGCTTCTACTTACTACCTGCAGGACTACTTATAGTGTAGCAGGAGCAGGAGCCTCCAGTCCATCGAACAAGTTGAGTTATTACACGCGTGTACTTTCACCACTCCTGCGGTTAACTGCAGAAGTTAAATATTTACCTGCTGGCGTGTCCACTAGCGAGGCAGTCGCGAGGGCAGAGAAGACGCCAGCAGGACAGCATGGAAAAAAGGGGAACGAGGGCAATCCGTCACGTTCGCTCGTAAATTTTCCTCTCGACACCGCGACACCGACGCCATCACCGTTATTCCCAAAAGCCCGAAAGAAAGTTGCGCTTTAATTTTGTGATTTTTTCTACATTTTTCCTGCAGCCGCGTGTTTTTTAATTTCCTGTGACACCTGGCAAACTTTCAAATTATACCACCCAACCTTCACAAACCCACTAAACTCACCTCCTCCTCCTCCTTCTTCTTCTTCCGAAAAATGTTAGGGGTTGTATGAGCAGAGGAGGAGGAAGAGGCGGCTGGAAATTATGCACAAAACTACATCGACCAAGGCAGGCGGCGATGCCGTCAAGGGGTGGTAATTATTTTTTAAGTTTTACTTGAACGACCGCTCACGTTTCTGTGCACAAGACTGTGGTGGATGAAGGGGTTTGTGCGGGGGTGGAGGAAGGGCTAGGCGATTCCCAGTAAGGCCTAAGCAGGAGGAAGGGTGGCCTAAAGAGCGTGAAAAATCCACAGTGTTGGGTGTTGCGTAAAAATGCGAAAGGGGTAAATTACGAAACGTCTTTTTAAGTGGCACGTTTCGCCACTTCTGCCACCCTGCCGCCACTTGTTGGCGGATGGTTACGGATGGTGAAGGCGCCGGGGTAAGGGAAAAAAGGAACTTCTTGATGCGGCGTGCCCCTCTCCGAACACCTCAAACCTCAGTTCAGAGAACACTGGCGAGGGGCAGAAGCATGGAAAAAGGGTGGCTTAATTTCTTTTGGAAGGTGGCGCAACACCTGTCGCGACTTTTCAAACTTGCATTAGTGTACCCTGTATCACTTAAGGGCAAAATTTATTAGCGCAAAGCAAACTAAAAGTTTTGAGAATTTATGCAATAGGTAAACATAATTTTGTCCGAAACAGATTATTTATCTATGAAGTTTTTTTTGTTTCTGTTCAATTCTTTTTCAATGCAATTAGTCATATTAGAGGCTAATACTATTGATAAGAAGAATTCACTTTACTATGCATCCCCACCGAGAATCGAACCCGGGACCTCGTGGTCAGTAGCCATAGACTAGATCACTGCGCCACTTGGCTGGACTATGAAGTTTTTAAAAATAAATTTGTTAAACATCGAAAAATCGCACTAATTTCGAAAGAAAAAAAAAACAAAATATATCTAGAAACTTTCATTTCGAAAGTTAATATGATTTTTAATATCGTTCTGTGATACAGCATGTGATTTGGTATCATTAGAAAGTAGATGTAGTTCTAAACCATGTGAAAAAGAAATCAAGTAGCAACAACAATAATTAAGCCCTAATTTCGTTCTCTTAGCGTTACAACAAATATTTATGGGCGAAAATATTAATCTTAAGATACTTCTATATATGCTATTAAATTATGAATGATATCATTGGAAAGTAAATAAAATTATGAACAATATAAAGAAGAAAGCAAGCAAAAATAACAACAATTAAGCCCCAATATCGTCAGATTAAATAATAATAATATCCATTATCTTCGTGTTACAGAATATAATCATGGGAGAAAATATAAATTTTAAGCTACTTCTATAAGTGTAACTGAATTTTGAATGATATCAATGGAAAGTAGATAAAATTCTGAATAATATAAAGAAGAAAGCAAGTAGCAATAACAATAATTACGCCCTAATATCGTCAGATTAAAAAATAAAAATATCCATTATCTTCATGTTACAGAATATAATCATGAGAGAAAATATAAATTTTAAGATACGTCTATAAGTGAAACTGAATTATGAATGATATCAATGGAAAGTATATAAAATTATGAACAATATAAAGAAGAAAACAAGTAGCAATAACAATAATTAAGCCCTAATATCGTCAGATTAAAAAATAAAAATATCCATTCTCTTCGTGTTACAGAATATAATCATGGGAGAAAATATTAATTTTAAGATACTTCTATAAGTGTAACTGAATTATGAATGATATCAATGGAAAGTAGATAAAATTCTGAATAATATAAAGAAGAAAGCAAGTAGCAATAACAATAATTAAGGCCTAATATCGTTAGATTAAAAATAAAAATATCCATTATCTTATGTTACAGAATATAATCATGGGAGAAAATATAAATTTTAAGCTACTTCTATAAGTGTAACTGAATTATGAATGATATCAATGGAAAGTAGATACAATTATGAACAATATAAAGAAAAAAGCAAGTAGCAATAACAATAATTAAGCCCTAATACCGTCAGATTAAAAAATAAGAATATCCATTATCTTCGCGTTACAGACTATAATCATGGGAGAAAATATAAATTTTAAGATACTTCTATAAGAGCAACTGCATTATCAATGATATCAATGGAAAGTATATAAAATTCTGAACAATGTAATGAAGAAAACAAGTAGCAACAACAATAATTAAGCCCTAATATCATCAGATTAAAAAATACAAATATCCATTCTCTTCGCGTTGCAGAATATAATCTTGGGAGAAAATATTAATTTTAAGATACTTCTATATTTGAAACTGAAGTATATTTGATATCACTCGGAAGTAGATGTAATTTTGAATAATATAAGGAAGAAAGCAAATGTCAACAACAAATGGCCCAAATTCGTCAAATTAAAAAAAAAAACGTTATCTCTTCATTTCTCTTCGTAATATAATAAATAATCTTTTAATATCTTACGACATTTCTATATATGAAACTTTTCGTTCTTCTAGGAAAATATAACAAATAGTTATGGAAGTAAATATGAATTAAGCAAAGACAATTTTTGTTTTCGTGTTGTGCGCAATGTTTCACGCGCTAATACCCGATGGCGGTGGCGGCGAAAAGCTATGTGTAAATCCGAAACGCGAAAGCTCGACTTGCACTTCTTGCCAAAACTTAATCCGACAATAATTTTATCGCTTTTTTATGCAAATCGCGGCGAAGTGGCGGCGCACAGCCACTGCCTTGTGCATTCACGTATCGCCGTTTAGTTTCAACAACGCTGCTGTGTGGCGGCAGCGCCGACGGTTGCCACCACCGGTGATGGTAGTGTGAGGCAATCTTAAAGCCGCCCCCTACAGCCGGCGGTTATTACCGGCACCTAGAGATTTTAAGAGCGGCGGCGTCGGCGGCGTATATACATAAGAAACAACCGAACAACAAATAGCCGCCTAAATATATACTTTAGACGCATATATTTCCGTTTTCCGGGCGTGCTGTTTAATTGCCGCCTCCCGCGAGCGGTGGTAAATACTAAATATACTTAGATGCACGATGAATATTCATATATAATTAGATTGTGTGCACTTTGCGGGCGTGGAGAGTTCGTCGTGAGAAAGAAACCGCAAGAAGTTGGAATATTCCGGCGATGGTTGAACGAGGCGCGCGGGTTTGAGGAGTGGCGGGCAGACGGGTGGCGGCGGTTGTATGAAGGAGACGGCAGTTGCTGGCGGTTTGCAGGTCGAAGTATTAATGCGCTCGCTTGGCGGTGGGGAATTAAAAGTAAGCGAGAATTAAAAGTGCGCGAAGAGAGATCATCATTAAAGTGTTTACGTTTTGCATTTCGCTTCGTTAACACCGTCCTGGTTGCTGCCACCCCCGCCCATCGAAACCAGCACATCTTTTTTGCTTTCGTTAAGTTGAGGTGATGATTATCATTTTAGTAGAATGGTACTTTTTGCAGATTTTTCAACTTATGCACACACCTTTTAAAAAAATCTTGTACATTTTCATTTCGATTGTAACAAAAAATATGTTACAATCGAAATGACTCCTTAATTATCGTTTCTGACACTTGATTTTGTCTGTATATTAATCAGAATTTCATGTACTTTCTAATGATATCAAACATAATTTAGTTGCACATATAGAAGTGACTTAGAATTCATGTTTTTTCCATGATTGTATACTGTAATTGTATACGTCGAGAATAGACATTTTTATGTTTTTAAATCTAAAGAAATTAGAGCTTAATTGTTGTTGTTGCCACTTGATTCCTCTTTTATATTGTTTAAAATTTCATCTACTTTCCAAAGATATCAAACATAATTGAGTCGCAAATATGGAAGTATCTTAAAAGTCATATTTTCTATCATGATTAAATGTTGTAAAACGAAGAGAATAAACATATTTTAAGTTTTTGAAATTTGACGAAATTAGGGGTTAATTATTGTAGGTATCACTTAATTTCTTCTTAATTTTGTTCAGAATTTAATGTACTTTCTACTGACAACAATTTCAAGCATATCAAACAATCGCAAATATGTTAAAATCGCAATTAAATGAGCAATTCCTAAAATTCTAGTAAATGTAAAAATTTAAAACACCAAATTCTATTTCTCAGCCATTAATCTTAAAGACTCATTCAAGATCCTTAATGTTAGAAGTGTAGATTTATAACAGTTACACAAGCATCTTCATCTGTACTCCGCCAACCATCTAGCACCGCCACCACCGCAGCGCGCCGCCCCCTCCAAAAACTTTCAAAACTTTCATCCAAACTGCAATTAGCTGCAAACGTTCCGCGAGCGCGATAAATTATAAAATATATAAGTAAGTAATAAATATATACACGCGCAAACAGCGCCACAGGATGGCTGTTGAGTGCACACGCCGCCGCCTCCACAACCGCCCACTCTCCGCACAGCCGCCCAAAAGACGAACAACGCGCAAAGTGGCGAAGATGTTTTCCGCTCGACACGCGCGAATGTTCGGGCGCTAATGTTCGCCGGCGTCGCGGCAATGCATCACGCTATAAGTGAAGCAAGCGAGGCGGGGGTGGCTGAATGGTGATGGTGGCGGGTGCTGGGCATACGGGAAGTTATTACCGCGCGAAGAAAACAACAAATAACAATGAACCCGCCGTCGGCCGGCGACACACACTTACAACTACAGGCGATTTGTGTGAATATGTATACGTGGCCGGGGGTGGCGAAAAGTTACACAAGAATAAAAGGATACAGAGCCAAGTTTTCGGTGAGGGGGCGGGGGGCCGGCTAATACCAAAACGTGCGAGGCGACGGCAACGTTTGGATGCGATGACGCTGTTTGGGATTTTTAACTGTACTTTTCGAGTTTGAATAGTGGGAAAAGTACAAGGTGGAAATTTATGGAAAGGATGTCATATTGTAGCGAATTTAATTGCCTTTCACAAATATTAAAGAAATTTATGATTGTCGTAAAAGTGTCTTTGTAATGTGTAAAAATTTAGAAATATTACATAATTTTATTTTTTCAAAACTTTTCACAACTTTAATTGTATGTATATCAATTAGAAATAACCGCATAGAGCAAAAATAATTATATAGTTTTGTACGCAATTTAATCAAGTATGGAATAGTAAAAACATTTTCGGAAAATCGAAAATACTATTCTAGATATCAACAGGAAAGTAACGAGATGGAGAAACACCTGAAATTAAGCGCTTTTTTCTATTTTAATTGTTTGTAAAATCATTAATATTTACTCTAAATCAAAACCAATAGCATGATTTTGAAGACAATTTAATAAGCTATAAGATACGCGTAACATTCTTTGAGAATCTCAAAAACTTTCGAAGATATTAAATTAAAAAGAAAAGATATTAATAAAAATACAAAGGGATTGAAAAATCAGAACTTGTGCGAAGTGTTTTTTTTCAATTTTAATTATCTATAAAACAATTAATATTTACTTTAATTCAAAACCACTAACGTAGTTATGAAGACAATTTTATACGCTATAAGATAAGCAGAACATTTTTTGAAAATCTCAAAAAGTTTCGAAGATATTAACAAAACAACTGCAGTGATTAAGAAAAAATGAGAAGTTGCATGAAAAGTGTTTTTCGACTTTAATTACTTATAAAACAACTAATATTTTCTAGAAATTAAAATCGATCGCATAGTCCTGAAGACAATTTAATAGGTTATAAGATAATCATAACATTTTTTGAAATTTTAACAAAGTTTCGAAGATATTAATTATAAATTAAAGTGATTGAGAAAAATCAGCAATTGAAGGACCAGTTTTCTCGATTTTAATTACTTTTCAAATACTTAATATTTTCTCTAGAACAAAACCAATCAGGTAGTTTTGATGACTATTTAATAATCTTTAATAATCATATTATTGAAAAATCTCAAACGGGTTCTCAAAAATTAACAGAAAACTAACCAAAATCAGTAATATCATGAACAGGGAATGACAAATTATTTTTCTATTTAATTACGAATGAAATAATTAGTATTCACATTACACAAAAATTTGTTGACACGATTTTAAAGACAATTTAATAAACTATAAAATGATTCTAATATTCGTTGAAAATCTCAAAGAATTTTCGAGGTATTAATGAAAAATTAAATCACTGAAGAAAAATTGTAAACTCTTGATTGAATAAAAGACATATTAATTTAAATTATTTAATAATAAACACTATGAAGTTTTTGCAAATGGTTTTAAACATTTTTCAAAAATTAAGGAAAGCATATCAAACATTTCCGAAATACTAAAGCGTCACAAACATCAAAAATATCAAAACAAACGTGCTCACACCTCCGAGAAAGTTTTAATTAAACCTGCGCGGTGCCTTTTTCGGTTTTCCACACTTTTGCACATCACCACCGCCTCCACCGCTGCCTACGTCGCCGTCTCCTGCCTGGCTGACTGCCCCCAGTCGCGCTTTACGATAATGCGTGGCGTCGTGGCGCCCATTTTCACCGATTCGCAAATTTTCATTTACTTTCTTGCCGCGGCCGCGACTTTTTGTCACCTCGGTTGTCGTAAACGAAGCGCCTCCTCTCACCGGCTGGGGGTGGGCTCGGGAGGTGGCGCTTGTGCAACTGGACGCCGCGGATGTTATGTGTTCACGCGGGCGGTGCTGGCTCAATTAGGAAAGTTTTCCATTTGGTAATAGAAGCGATGCGAGTGGGGAAAAAGGTTTCGCACCGAGAGGTTGAAATATTCAAAATATTACTACTGTGTACTGCCGCCCCCTCGTTGCGCGCAAAACCGTCACCGTCGTCACCCAACGGTGGTGGCTGACGACAGCAGGAGGCGGCATGCCAGCATACAAAGTTGGCAGTTAAAAGTCAAAGTTGTTTTTAGTGCTTCGCGACACGAGTAATGCCAAAGTCGCGGGCACGAGAGTTTCGGAGTGAATCCGACAATTAAATGATAAACATGATGACTTTCTCGCGTATTTATTTAAATTATTTCGTTATGCGTTTGCCGCTGATGGAATATTTTAATTATTAAATTATATGGGGCGGAAATATACGCAGACTAACAGAACACTTCATCTACGTGTACGAACAATCAGTTTGAACTTAAACAATGAATAAGTCTCGATTAAATAAATTTGACTTTTATGTTCATATATTTTATAAATATTGATTAACCAACCTTTTATTTTGTAAAAATTTCACGTTACAAACTTTCTTAGTTTGAAAATGACAGACGATTAAAAATGAAATTTGTCTCGAAAATATTTTATAGCAAAAATTTCTCAATTCAAATTTTATGTTCTTAATTTTTTTCTCCAGATTTTCAGTTAGTTTAGTATACAATGCTATATATTTTTAGAAACTAGAATTGTTGTAGAATATAGTATTATTTTTTGTAAAGTAGTGCAGTGGATAGTTTGAATGTTACAGGGTGTTAAATGTAGATATTTCATTTCGGGGTTAAAAAATAAACATATAATACTTTCTCCACTTTGACAACGAATCATTCCGAATCCAATAAAAATATTTCTTACATTGAAATGTTTTATTAATCTTGATTAATAAACCTTTCTGGCTGTGAAAATTTCAAATATATAACTTTCTTAATTTGGAAATACTGGATGATTAAAATAAAAGTTGTCAATACATTATTTTTTGGCAAAAATTCCTCAATTCAAATTTTGTTCTTAATTTTTTCCATAGAATTTCCAGTCGAAAATATAAAGCATCATATATTTGTGTAAACTAGGATAATTGCAGAATATGACAGATGTTTATGTAATAAGATGTAACAAAAATTTTCAAAGATACAGGTGGTTAAAGTTACATATTTCTTTTTTTGATATGGGAAACATGTCGAAAATTATTTTAAAATCCTTCTAAATAAATGGAACCGATTTAATAAATTTTAAATTTGATGTTTGTCAGATTACCAACCACCGGTTTTTCCCATTTCCAAGGTGGTAAAACCCACATACCACCCTACACAGCCACAAAAAAGCGAGAAAAACGCCGCAGAAAATTATTCGCGAAGTCGTCCAGGAATGAAATTATGACGTGCGGCCGCCTCTTGGCCGGAAACTTTATACTTTATTTATAATAATGACCGCCACTCGTGGGCCAGCCTGCTCCACATGAGGGCCTCTGCCACCATCCACCCCGCCCTCAACCAACACTGTCCACCAGCATGCTGGAAGGGGGGCGGCTTGCAGTGCCGCGTTTGTTATTTAGGCGTCCGCCGACGGCAACAGTCAGATGTAATAATGCTCTTTTGCCTTGGCTAATTAGGAAAAATTAACGTCAGCCGAGGGATGATGGTGTTTTGAGGGTGGTTGGTTGGGTGGGCGGTGACGGTGGCGGTTGTGAAGCAACTCTCCTGCAGCATGCATGCGAATATATTACTCCTCTGTCGGTGGTGGCGGCGGGCGAGGTAGAGACGGGTGAGGTGGGCTCTCGCCTTTCTCGGTTTCGTATTCGTTTTTATTTATTTTATTACCTCGCAGCGACGAGAGACGCGTTTTAATGCGATGCGCGAAAGATGAGAAAAATGGCCGGTGCCACTCTCTCACACACACGCACACAACATAGCTTGCTTATGCCTCGTGGCCGCTCTTTATTTATGAAAATGTTTACATTAATTAAAAGAATAATTAGCGTTTTATAACATGGCATCACGGTTCATCATGTGGCCGGCCGGCACGCACATCCGACGTTAGATTGTGCTTTATTTTTGCGAAATCTACACGAAAATCTTGCCATTTTATGCGCGCACACATTGTGCAAAAAACATGTTACACTTTCATGGATATATTACATTATTCTGCTAATTAAAAGCTTACAATTTTATATCTTAATGCTTTATATTTTACATTTTTAATATTTCATCAACATAAATGATATTTCTTTACTTTATTAATTATAAAGGGGTAAAATAATGAGTGTTTTTCAAAATAAGTGTAATCTAAGCTATATTTTAAATATTTTAGGTTATTTTAAACAACAAAAAATATTATTACAAAATTTCGATAAAATTAATAGTTTTTGAGTTATACACTTTTGATCTATACCGTGTTATATCGGTTACTTCTACAGTAAATTGAGGATATCTCGAAAACTATTCGTACGAGAATTACCATTTCAATAAAATGCAAAAAATATATCTAATTAAATCTTTAGGATCCTGTCTGCAGTCGCGCTCTCAAAGCTGCTCTATGCCGCGCCGGTGTGGGCGGATGGAGCGCGAGGCAAAACTAATATGCGGAGAATTCGCCATGCCATGAAAAGATGTACTCTGTGAATATAGGTAAAGCATACTGTACAGTGTCGACAGAGGCTGCCCTTCCTCCGGACCTGGCAGCGCTAGAACGACAAAGAAGCTACCGATGACGAATTGGCAAGGAAACTAATGCGCCCCTTGGGAGAACGGAGGAATGGTCCGCCAGATGGAGTAACAGCACCACGTCAGGATGGCTCAAGCGGTGGATACCATCCCTAACAGCATGGCTAGCGCGTCCGCATGGAGACTGTCACCACTACCTTACCCAGTTCCTTACCAGCCATGGCCAATTCGCGTCGTACCTTCACAGATTTGGCAAGAAGGATAGTAGTGTGTGCAACCATTGCTCACTTGGCGTAGCAGATACTCCGGACCACACCCTTAAAATCTGCCCAGCATGGGTCAAAGAACGAAACGAAATCCAGTTGTGCGAGCAGAAAACTGGAATGCGATGGTTCTTTTCTGCGTGAATGTCGTGAGAGAAAAGGGAAAAGTCGAAGAAGGACACAGATAGAGGGTATCTAGCCCGTTGCATTGACGAAATGCAGAAGCCCCGATACCGGTGCAGCGTGTCTTTTGTTTAGGGGGTGCGCACAACACCACTATTATTATTCTAATAGTAGCCACCTCTCTCATAGAGCCACTTGTTACGGTTAGACGCCGGCAACGCAAAAAAAACTAACCGATTTACACCGATTATTTCCATCTATTCCGTGTTGTATCGGTTATTTCTACAGTAAATCGAGGATATCTCGAAAACTATTCGTATGATTCCATTAAAATTTGCAGATAATATTTTGGAGAACTACTATTTCAAAAAATGCAAGAACATATATGTAATTAAATTTTAAGGGGTGAAATAATGTATAATTTTAGAACATTGGGTAATTTAAGTTATGATTTAAATAGTTATATATTTAAATAATTATGTTATTTTAAATCGAAAATTATTCTTATACAATTTCAGTAAAGTTAATAGTTTTTGAATTATATTCGTTTGAAAATTAGAAATAACGGATTAGTGTCAATCTGTTATTTCAAATTTTCACCGTATACCGTGCCAAATCAGTTATTCGGCACGAATCGGTTATTTCTACAGAAAATTTAAGATATCTCTGAAACTATTCGGTAGATTGACTTCAAATTTTCAGGTAATAATTAAGAGACATCACACTTTTATAAAATACCTAATTGATATTTTTAAATATTATAACTATCTCTAACCCCTTACTAAAAACTATCTTAACAATATCTTCCTAAAATCCTAAAACGAAACGAAATGAATATGAATTGTTATTTCTTTCTGTCATCTAGCTCTCTACGCATCCTAGTCCCCCCACACACCTTCCTTTGTCGCCCCTTTACTGCTGACGAAAGTACGTTTAAACATTATTATCATTATCCTGCGGGCGCCGAGGGCACGCATCTCCGGAAGAATTTGGCTGAATTTAGAAAGGTGTGCATGCGGGAGGAGCACAATGTCGAGGGGAGGTGGGAGGAGGCGGCGAGTGCCATTAGTCCTGCCGCAGTCCTTCCTGCGCACTTCGTCAGGCAGTTATAATTTGCTCCAACGGCAGAGCACGACGCGTCGCCAACGGTTGGGCCGGAGGATGAGGGGATAGGCCCATCAACACATCCTGGCATGGTGTGGTTGCTACTCCTGCTGGGCGATGCTTAGAATAGGAGAGTGTGTGACTGTGGCGTGCTCTCGATTACGCAAGGAGGACATTAAAAAGTTTCGCACGCCGCGGAAATGCGTCACAATTATGAGGCACTAGCAGCCCAGCGCGTGTGGAATGCCCACATTTGAATGAGTTATTGCCAGCCGTGAGGGAAATTGTGTGGATTCCGCTGAAAATTGAGCTCTTTTCATTAGTTTTTGGGGGCGGTGGTGCGCCATTTGGAGAGGTGGGATAGTAGTTTGTGTTTTAAAATGGAATTGTTTCATTATATTACATTTTATTTAAGATTTTCCAATGTTTTCCAAAAGAAAATTTTCCTAGAAAATGGAAAATTTACTAAACAATTGTGATCATACTGGTGGAATTGACTATAAAATTTGAGGTATCATAATTTAGGTTTTCAGAAATTAATGGAAAGTGAAGTTTCTATGTCAAGAAAAATAATTAAAAAAAAACTATTAGGGTATATGATAATATAATGTCTCTAAAATATAATCTGAAAATGTGAAGTCAATCGTACGAATTGTTTGCGAGATATTCTCAATTTACTGTAGACATGATCGCACTTTACGGGAGGCTTGCTCTCTCACCGGCCCCCTATAACCTACTGATGACATAACTGGATCGGACAATAACCGGAATCAACCGATTATTACAACTTTTCAAACGTATATAACTGAAAAACTATTAACTACACTACCTGAATCATTTCTTAGACTCCACAATTTTCAAAAAGCATTTCACCTTTCAGAGTGAGTATTAACTCTAAATACAGATGGCGGATCTAAACATAACGATATATGAAATATCGAAAAGTTTCAAACATATCGATACCAATATATTTTCTACAAATTATTAAAATCAAATTTTGAAAACATTGTTGTGGTAAGAAGGGGGCGGCAATGAAAGAAAAAGTAACGACGATTAAAAAAGTCGAAGGCTATAGATATAGCGACTGGATAGATCTCCATCGTTCATTATACGGCCGCCTATGCTCGATTTTCGTGGGGTATTTTATTTTTCGTAGGTGGGGGTGGTTATGGGGTGGCGGATGGCGGCCACCGGGGACGGTTTTTTCGGCGCATTAGAGCGTTCAGCTAAACGAATTGGAAATGCGCGCGTGAAAGTGACAAAGCGCAGAACGCGAAGGAGGAAGCTGAAAGAAAACACGATTGGGGGGCCGGCTACCGCTGTAACCGTTACCTCCGCCGCCGCCGTCGAAAAAAGGATGAAGGTGCTTTTAATGTTTGCGGGCGTGTAATGAATCATGCTATCTTTCTGATAGATTACGATTATACAAACCATAAAGTTTTAAATATTTTTTGAGGGGATTTTTTTTTCAATCTGGAATTTTTATATTATTTCCAAGAATAAAGAATAAGAGAAAAAAGCTCAACAAAAGTTTTTGAAAAATTAAATAAATATATAGCCACAAATCTGAACAGACAAGGAGTATATAAAACCTTTTTAAAAATGCCAATAGATGGCGCCTTAAACATTTTCCGATATTTTCGATGGCGAATCGGTCCTGTAAAGTTGCAAGAATGTTTAGGGGACAGTATGTTTTCGGTATCGGCAAATATCGATATTTTTTGTTTCGATACTTTTAACAATGGATGATTACAGCGCCATCTGTATGTGAGAGGTACAAGCTCATTTTTGAAAAACAGATAGATGGCGCTACTGATATATTTCTATACTGTACAATTCGAGCACTGTGCATCAAACGTTAACCAACCCCCATTTACACCACCCTCCCAGCAACTCTGAAAAAAATCAACCGGAAGCCGGAAGACCGTTAGATGTCTCCTGAAATACGACATACAGCTGTAAAAGAATGGAAAAAACCTCATTAAGCGCGTGGGGCCGAGATTTTTTAATCAATTTATGCGTTCGGCGATGGTGTGGCCGCCGCCAACCCTCGTAAAACACCAATGGTCGTGGAGGCACCGGAGGGGTGGAGGCACAACGTCGTCGTCAGGCGGCAGCGGTGATTTTTGCGCCAGCCAGTCGAGCGAAAATTCTGCGGTTTTGCGCGGAAGGCGGCGCGCCACACGCCATTTAACAAAACCGCCACTATAATTCTAATTACTTTGTGTTCGTTCTTTTTTTCTCGTTCAGCCAAGAACAACTCCCGCCATCCGCCACCGCCTACGCAACCATCGTCGAAGAAAACGTCTGCTTTCATGTGCCATTTGATCGCAGACCGTCGATTCGAATAGCTTTTTAATTTCAGCAGCGTCGCACGCGCTGAAAGAATGGCAATTTTTGCGTCGTTAATGGCCGGATTGTAATTGTGCGTCGTTAGCTTTGCATTGCTGGGGGGGGGGGGTGAGCGGTGAAGCGGTCTGGGTGGCTATGGAGGTTTAACGGAAAAACATTTTTCCAATACATAAACCCGCTTCTCTTTCAAACTGTTTCAAATTTATTGCTTTTATAACTTTATAAACGCAGCTGAATTGCTGAAATTGAAGACACATGTTCGCTTCTGTTTTGATATCAAAGATAACGCCATCTATTAACAGAGTTTAGAAATTGCCTATCGTTGCGTCGCATTGTACAGACATAGAGAGCCCTCTGGGATCGGAGAATTATATCAATAATCTATATACTGTACAATGTGACGTAAGAAATACACGTTTTATGAAGCTTATATTCCCCACCAACAGATGGAGTTGTTATCATTTATTGATAAAATTATCGAAACCAAAATTATCGATATTTTCAGTGCTTCTCGATATCTGACATACACTCTGATATTTTCTACTGTCAGAGGACAGTAAAAACTTAAGAGTTAGTTTTTACATTTATGACTTAATTTTCATAAAATTTTATAAACATTATCAACTTTTTTTTCTTAACAGCTTTTTTCTAAATTCTCACAGTCTCGTAAATTGCATCCACTAGACCAAAAGAAAAAAAAATGTATATAAATTTTCTAGACAGCGTGAAAAACATAATTTTTCCTTTTCGCCACACTTAATTACCACCAAGGTGTGCACGAACCCCAAATCTCCACAACCTCTCTTCCTCCCTTCGGTTTCCTCTCGCCCACACGCAGAGCCGACTTAATGAAGAATTAGGAACGACAAAACTACATTAATTAATTAATCCGCATTAGGCGACAGTGGCTGACGATGGCATTGCGCCCGCCGCCACTCGCGAAAGAACGCGAAATTACCATTTGCGATGGGCACGTCTTCCATCCACCCACCCGCTCACCTACCACCACCATCGCGGCGCACAACCTTTGTCTTTCGCCGCCGCCACCGCTTCTCACTTAAACTTGCGCAATAACAAAGCGAAACTTGCGCGATAAATAATCATAATACGTTTATATATATTCGCCGGCGTTGGATATATATATATATATAAATTTTATATAAAATAATTTATACGCCACGGCACTGCCAGCCGGTGTTGTGTGGCGGTGGTGGTGGAGTCGGGGGTGGCGCAAACGCTTGCTCTCTGGCGTAAGGTGACTTTAACGAACGCAAACATTTGCGGTGTTGGACGAGATGCTTTGTCGAAATGTGTATTTGGTAATAGTTAATTGTACGTCTGCAACAGGGTATGTTTGCGAGTGTATCTGTGTATATGTGTGTATATATGTACATGTGTGTGAATGTGTGTATGTAATTGCGTGTACATAAGTAAGTGTATGTGTGGGTATATGTATGTGTAAACGTGAAAATGTGTAAGTGTGTGTGGGTATGTTTGTAAATGTATGTAACATGTTTAAGTGTGTGTGTGTGTGTGTGTGTGTTTGTGTGTGTTTGTGTATCATTATGTATGTATGTTTGTAAATGCGTGTACATATGTAAGTGTATGTGTATGTGTAAACGTGAACATGTGTGTGTGTGTGTGTGTGTATGGGTGCATGTGCGTGATTCTGAATGAGCAGCTTGGCTAAGAAGGGTGAGGAGAGTGCAGACGGGGGCGGTTTGTAGAAGACAAAAGTCGCGGTGGTGGCAGCGCGAGCATTCGCGGATATATGTAATAAAAGATTAGAATTGCAAAACAACGCACGGCAGGAGTGGATACATTGTGTGTTAGCGTGTGCCGACAGACGCAGGGTCCCGTAAACCGCCATCCAAACGTACCTCTGCAGCCACCAAACCGCCCCGCACACCCCACCAACGGTTAATCCGGTGTTATATTGCCGAAGTTTTAAGAGAGGCGCGCTAAATACCTCGCCGCGCCGTTGTGCTGCATGTTTCGCATGCGAAATACGAAATACAAATAATTATACACCTGCTGGGTGGGTTAGGTGAGTGTAGGGAGGATGTGGATGTTGGTATGGTACGATAAACCACCCCATGGGATCTTTACACGTACCAAGATGCACCTAGATCGTTTGTAATATAGGTGGAGTTGATTTAATGATTTATAGTGACAAACGAAGTACACTTTTTGAAAGTGCATTTTTCGATACTTCTTCGATTTTCTGACAAAGCATTAATTTGAGTTTCAAATTCATATTCTGAAAGCTCATTAAATTGTCTTTTTAACTAATTTTGTATGGCATATGCAGTTCTAGTAGTTTTTAGGTTAAACACTCTCAAAGTAAGACAAATAAAATAAATCACTGAAGAATACTTTTTTCGATATTTTCTTGATTTTGTGACAAAGTTTTAATCCAATTTTTAAAGGGATCGACTTTTTTAGAAGTTAATTAAATTGCTTTTTAGGTAATTTTATGAGGAATGCTGTAGCTTTATCAATTTTTAAATTAAGTAGTCTCAAAATAATAGAAAACAAAGAATATGTTTCTTCAGTAAATGATGAACCAATAAACTGATTCTCTAAAAGCAAACATATTTTGGAAGTTAAATAAATTGTCTTCCAAATGAAGTTTATTGCACATTTGTAGCTTTGTTATTTTTTAAACTCATTTTTTTATTATTATTTTAACATTATTTTTTAATTAAACCCATCCAAAGTCTCTTTGGTAAACCATTTAAAAGTTCGTTTTTCGATACTTTCTTTATTTTCTGCCAAATCATTAAAGCAATTTGCAACTATATAACATATTTCGAAAGCTAAACAAATCATCTACCAGACGCTGTATGCAAAAATTCTATAACATTACAAATTTCTAAATTAGGCGTCCTCAAAATAAGAGAAACCAATGATACGAATAAAACTTCGTTATTCTTTCCACTCCGTGTAGATTTCGCACAACCGGGACAAAATTAAAAGATTTATGAACTTACGAACTGGTCAGAATGTACAAACGCACCCTCCGGTCATCCAGCATCACCCTCTTCCCATTCTACACCGTATCGAAATAAAAAGGGTTTTATGAACAGGCACACGAACTCCTACGCGCTTGTCCCCGGGCATTTTTTGCCATGGCTTGATTTTTATTCATTAGAGTTGATTTTTTCCGTTCGCTTCTCTTATTGTTTCGTCTGTCGTCGGCGCAGCGGCGTTGGCGACCGGATAGTATATATACGTATGAAAGGGGCGGCGATGGAGGCCCGCCAGGTTGCTTAAACAATCGTTGGGGGCCCCGAGTGTGCTCGACCGTGCGCTAATTTGCAATTGAAAGTCTGCAAACTCGGACGGCGGCGGTGTTCATCGTCAAGGCTTGTTAAAGTGCTACCCTCTTAATGCGCGAAAGGGTGGATTTTTACGCAATCGATAAATTAGAGAACAACCCCCACACATCCTCCCGCATATAGGGGTAATGTACGCGTATTTGACCGGCGACGACGGTGGTTTAGAGCCTCGTTTTTCGTTGACGAGGGGGTTTTATGAGGATTTGTCATGGTGATTTTTATGATTTTGTTCGATGTTTGAAGTACAGCGCAAAGGACACTCGAAAAGGTTTCTTTTTCTCTTTAGCGACGCGTGTAATTGATATATTTTAATTACGAAAACTCCTAATAAATTAATAAGAAAAGTATATCTTTCGATACTTTTAGCATTTTTCTGACATACCAATGAATCGATTTTTAAAATTACAACATATTCTGGAAGCCAAATAAATTGTCTTTCAATTGTCACTTATACGATTTCTATAGATATATTAGTTTATATGTTATATGCCCTTAAAATAAAGAGATACAAGATATACTCAGAATTTAACTTTTCTATACTTTCGCCAATTTTTGACCAACCAATAATCCAATTTTATTAATCTAAAGAAATTTTGAAAGCTTCATTAATAATTATTCATTTGAAATTCACACAAATCCCCTATATATATTAGTCTTTAAGTTAGGCTATCTTAAAGTTACAGAAACAAAGTAAGACAAATTAACATCTACAATTAACAAGTACAATTTTTACACTTTTGCAATTTTCTCAAAAACTAATCCTTCAATTTGAAAAAAACAGAACAAATTATGAAAGTCAAATAAATTGTCTTCCAAATAAAATGTGTACCACCAATATAGAATCAGTAGTTTCCGAGTTAAGCGCTCTTAAAACTAGTAAAACAAATTAAGCGATGCTTACCTAACATAGTTGACGTCCTTATTACTATAGAAAGTCCCATACGGCGCCGTGAGAGGCGGCAACTCGAACACCAACACACCGTTAGTCCCGACCGCCGCCAGCAGGCTGTTGCTCTCGTTGACGACGAGGCGATCCGGTGTGAAGAGGGGCGGCGAATACGGCAACAACGTCTGGAAAAGAAGAGAAAATAGCATAAAGATCCCCGAAATGAAATACAAATCTCAAATCGATTAAAAACCCGGCAATAAAACGCAGCCGAAAAAATATAAAGCTAAAATATGACTACGCCGCCACACAATGAACCACCCCCAACCTCCCTCTTCCAGCCAGCCAACCTCATCTGCGTGTGGGGGGGCGGTTATTGCCTAATTTAAATCGCTGTTGTCCTCTTCCCGTTATCTTTCGAAAAAGAAGCTGTAAAAATTGCAATTGAGGGGCGGCTAAACCACACCACCAGCAGCTCCGCGAGGCGGGCGTAGTTGAAGGCGACGGCGGCTTATATAAATTATTGATATTATTATATTAAAAAATCCATCCCGGAGAAGTCAAAGCGGGCCCATTATGCTTAGCGCCAAACTAATGGCTTTTTTCTTCGGCTTCGGGGAGTGGGGGCGGGGGTGGTGGGTGAGAGGAGGCAGCAGGGCCAGAGGATGTGGTGAACGCGAGGCGGAAAAAAACCTATAGCCTATGTGCAACAACCCCTTTTGCTACGGAGCCATTCCGGAGCAATTTCCATTAAGGCACAGCCGAAGAGAATAAATTTCCCTGGAACCACCACCACCACCGTATAGATGGTAAGGAAGGAAGAAAAATTAGGAGGAGCCTGATAAGCATTGGGATTTATGAAAAAAACGGAATGATCCAAAGTTATTACCTTCTTTATTAATAAGGTATATGCGTATGGCTGATATTAAGAGTCCGTATACTTTGAATAAGGCAATATGCATCAGCTGATTAGTTACTTAATGTTCAGATAGCGTTCAATAGATTGCATTATCCAGCCAATTGGAGTAGTGGTATGGTCGATGACCACTATCCATGAGTTCGAGCACTATCCGGGTTCGATTCTCGGTGGGGATGCATATTAAACATGAATTCTCCTTATCAATAGTGTTAGCCTCTAATATGACTAATTACATTGAAAAAGAATTGAAGAGCTAAAAAAAAAGAGCTAATGATCATAGCAGTCGATGCTCGGTAAAATCAAACAAAAAAAAGGATGACATTATGATGGCAGATGGCAGTCTGATCGATTTATTACTAACTAATAAATTTTTATCTCAAAATATTTTAAAGACATACCCAGAGGAGGGATACAGTTCCCAAATTTTTTCTAGACTATTAGAGGCTATAGAATCAGCTCATCATAGTTGCTTTACGTGAATTCTTCTAATGTAAACTACAGGGCAGTATTAGTAAAAAATTAAAATCCACTAAAACGAAGCGTTAAAAAATAATAAAGGAAACCACAGATACTTCTGAACAAAAAGCTAAGCATTATGAACATTCGTAAGTAAATCAACTTCCTCAATTTTGGAAGGGTGTATGGGTTGTTCTCTTGTCTGAGAGGATTTCTTCATCCACCCACATTGCAAACCAAGAAGAGTAAGGGAGAATATATACATTATCCCGTATTGGGATGCTGTTCGTTGTTGGAACATACATAATCTTATTTCCTCTTCACATTCCTCCCGTTTCACCCTTCCTCACCCCCACGCCTAACAGACCCAAACCAGCGTTGCTGAGAATCTCACATTCTCACACTCTCCTTCCAACTCTGTATATGTTTATACATCATCCACGAGAAGCCGATGGCGGAGGCGCAGCGCGCTAGTTTATTGCCGGCTATAGAAAACGCTTCCACCCATACACCGCCATCCAACCGCCCCCAAACGCCATCCTGGGCTCTCTACATTGGAATGCCTAATGTCTAATATGTGCAAGGTGCCGGTTTTGAGAATGGTGTTGTGTTACCGTCTACCCCGTGGGACTACCAAGAGTCTTGAGCAGTGTGTAGTTTTTGGGGGTGGTGGCGGCGAAAGTGGGGCGGCTGGGGGTCCGTTCCCCAGCGGCTGGTTTTCGCGCCGTTAATTTACTACCCCTTATTAAATACTATATTATGTGTGCATGCGACTTAGCAGCCGCCAACAACGCATAGAACGATAGAAAAATGCGTGATTTATGCCGAATACCACCAGCCCCCCTGTCTCCGAAGAGGCAGAGCTGAAAGGCAACCCTTTATTGCGATGTTAGTCATCGGAAAATTACGGTCTTAGTGCCCGTACCGGTGTTTAAAATCGAATTTTCACATCAGTATTCGCATACATGGGTTACATAGGTTTATGCACTTATACGTGCGTTAATTATAGCGTTTATATTACCTGGGTTAATTAATGTATGGTTGGAAGGGGGATTAAGAAGCTTGAACGTTATTTGATCTAGTGGCTAATTATATTTTTTTGATTATATTTTATATCCCCTCATATATTTTATTTCTAAATTTTCTTTTTCTGTTAAAAATACAATAAAATTGTGCAATATTTCGCGAGGACTTCAGTATTCAAGGGCCATCAGCCGAACAAAAGGTCAGCCGCAAGGCACCTTCACTCTCCTTGTTGCTAAGTTCAATTATTTGAAATGTCCAGCACTTATGGGCGAGTCTTCAAATATGTTTGTTAGTGGAAATCATGGGGCAGGTGATTGTTTTCTAGCACAGTAAAATTTTCAGTAGCAGGAGGCTCTCCATCATCGCCGCCTGCAACCGTTCAGGAGCCTTCCATTATAATACTTGGTAGACCATAACTGCCGCCTTCTAAAAATCAGGTGGCACATTCCTAATCATCGCCGTTTGCAAAAATACGTAGGTCTTGGAGTGCGGTCTCCTGTGGAGCAATATGCTATGCTGTTCCATATATTTCAACACCAAATAGAATTAATAAATTTGTGCATTCGTCGTTCATAGCATAATTGAGATCTGATATACTCCTAAGAACTCCGTTGGTATCAATCGACGCGAGGTCGGCAGCAAGATTGTTGGCATTCATGTTACACATGGAAAAAGTGGTACGATTATCTTGTATTTCCTGCAGGAACTTATTAGAATTGTGCAATTTTGCGTACTTCAGTATATAAGGGCCATCAGCCGAATGTAGCCAATTATTTGTATTTTGTACATTTCTTTTCTATTTTCTGTCATATCTTCCGTCGATTATAAACAATTAGCAGCTCATTGTTACTATAGATTAATTTTCCTAATGAACGATAGATGGCAGTAAACTCGGATGTTTGAGATGTAAAATATAATTTTTTCCAAGAATTTATTTCATGGAATTTTAACAACAACAAAAAAAAACAGAATATTGCATAGCACTAGAGTTATTCGCAAAAATATAAAATATTGCACCTGATGACGCACATTCGGGCTCGTTAAAAATAGCTAATATTTTTCCATTCTTTACTCGCATGTCTGCGTGCGTGTGTGTATTAAGCTAAGCAGTGGAAAAATTGACGAGGTGTACGTGTAACAGCGGCGGCTGGTGGCTGACGGCGGCGATGGTGGCGAAAAAGGGGTGATGTTTGAATATCTGTCCCTTATAGATAGCCGAAAGGGTTGGCGGAAGTGACGGCGACGCATAAATTCCGCTGATAATTGCCGCTCGTTTCTCTCCGCTCATTTTTTCTCCTCCCACCTCCTCCTCCTATGCCTCATCCCACTCTTACTCCTATTCCTGTGTCTCCTCTCCTCTTCGCTTGATGGCCAGTCGACGCGACGTCCTACCACATCCTACCACACATATCCTTCTTCCATCTACCATTTGCTATGTATATGTACTTGTATACGAATATGAACATATATACCTATATGCAGCTGTATGTATGAGTGTGAATCTGGGAGGGGTGAAGCGTAGGACGGTGGGCGAATGTGTATTTTTTATATAAATATTTCATTCGTATTTGCATCTCGCATCGGCGCGCTTTTGCTTCACTTGGACAGAAGGGAGAAAGCCCTTTTTTTTTCGCAGCGTGTGTTGAGGATAAGGGCGGTGTGTGGCGGGCGGAGTGAGGGTGGTTTGCGCGGGCCGACCACGACCGCGTCCCGTTTATGATTTTCGCGAAAATAATAAATGCGCTCAAATTTTATTCGCGAAATGGGCCATTGTTTCGATGTTTTATGCGTTTGCATCCATCGTGCAAATGTGTCCGAAAATCTGTGCCGGCTGCCGCTGCCGGCGTGGGGGAGGGAGGGAAAAAAGTGCAGACCTCGATGTTTAATACTTAAATTTAACGACGCGCCTCGGTTTTTAATTTTTATTGCGTATTTATTTTGTTTCATTTGAGGCGTTCTCCTTTCGGTATATATGAATATTTTTAAGCATATGCGTTTATATCAGGTATTAACAATTTTATTTTTGTAAATTTGTCAAATTTTCTTCGTGATTAACAAAAAAAAAGAAACAAAGTTTATCCATGAGAGCAAGTTCTTTATCAATGGACGATTTCAACGCCATCTATATGCACGGAACAACAATATGTGGGAAGCGTTTTAAATACTTATGGCAAACGCAGATAGTTTGTATTATTCGCCAGCGATAGCGTTCGGTGATTTGACGCGCTCTTCCAGTGTAATCAGGCCTTAAGCAACCGACGGTGTGCATATTACGAGTCAAGCTCGGCGACCAACTTATAAGCTACCAACTTATAAGCTTCATTCGCATCTGAAGCATTCGTCAAATCGCCGAATGCTGGCGAGCGCAATTATACAAAACGTGATTTTATTACCCTTTTTAGATATCGGATTTGTCGGAACGTTGACGGTTGATAATAGGGTCAATGCAAAAAATAGTACGCTTTTTTAACAACGATTGCAATCACATTTTGTTATCGAATTTTATATCAATGGACTCAAAATGTAGCTAATTCAGACAAGTACTATCTCATACAGTCTTGTTTGAAAGACCCCAGACTAACATATCAAAGAAAAACATGTAATCATTTAGCACAATTAATAAATTTCCAAAGAAATTAATTAAGTGTCATAGAAATTTAACGCGGAACGAGAAAATTTGAAGCCCCCAACGGGGTTCGAATCGGCCTTAAGGCTACACACTATAAAAACAAGATATAATTCATCGTGATCTGTAAATAAATAAATAAATCGTCAACTATATAAAATATAACACGAATTTCCATACACTTTTCTGACAGCAATGCCAAAGGCAGTAAAACAAAAAACGCCGCGTTTAACGTAAGTTAACTGAAGCCTAACACTTTACCGCCCGCATGTCGCATGTAAAACAAAGCGTAAATATAAAGGTTGAAAGTCCTTCATCCTCTGCAAATCTCTGCAGGTCCTTTCCCCGGACTCAGACATTACAAAACGTTGCTAGCAACGCGAAAAAAAACGCCATCCCAACTCTCCTGCCTGCTGGACAAACTCATGCAAAAGAACGGTGTGGAACAAAAGCTGTCCTTTCGCGTCCTGCAGGACGTACAAATCACCCTTATATGGATGAATTAGGTGTATCTATAGCTTACAGACACTCTCTCCCTTCCTTTCCGGTGAGCATATAACTCACCTGCTTCACTTGTGTGTATATCTATATCTAGGTGTGTACATCTATATTTAGTTGTGTGTGTTTGTGTGTGTGGGTGTGTGTGGGTGTGTGTGTGTGTGTGTTTGTGTGTGTATGTGTACGCGTGTATCTGTGTAGGTGAATAAAATCGGTGTAAAGTGTAGAAACAACGAACGCAAAAGAATACGCACCGACGAAAACGGATAAACGCCCATCACGCCCTCTCGCCAATGTCGCAGGAGTGGCGTGAGGGGTAGGTTGAGGGGAGCAAGAGAGCGAGAGGTGCGCGGATTTAGCAAGTGGATAAAAAATGCACGATTTTATTAGTCTCGTCGTCGCGCGATGCCTCTCGCCAATGTATGCAGACGAAATTTAATCACTCCGGTAATCAACGTAAAAATATCCAACCATCTCGCCGCCACCTTTGTTGTGCATAAAAATATCGCGCGATTTTACGGCGACGCAATTAATGCATACACGCCGCCACTTGCCGCCCCACTCCGCGAGACACCAATGTGCAAGAATCTCATCAAAGTTTACAACAGCGCATCATTTTATTTTATGGATTTTATTTGGCTATCTGAGGGTTTTTCATATGTTTAGACTTTTTCAGGGATAATTAGTGTTAAATCAAAAGTTTCGTTTTTTATTGATATCGAAAGAATTGAGAAATGCCACCACATTGGTGATTTTTTTGGGAATTTTCAAAGTTAAGTTAGTTTCAATAATTATCGAAAATTATCGTGCCAGTACAAATTTACGAAATTTCACGATTTATGCTTTTTATATGCACGTGAAAAGGGAAAGTATCGATATTTTCGATACATTATCAAAGCGAGAAGTGGACCTATTTTCAAGACATGTCGATAATTGAAACATTGAAGAGCAAAGTGCTTTCAGTACTTATCGATAACTCAAAATTTGAAAAATATCGATATTTTCGATATTTATCAATAATTGAAATATCTAAAAATCTATACATTTTATAATTATGTATCGTATTTATTATTAGGTATCGAGTCAGAATGTATTTTGAGAATTTAACGTTTTTCGCGCTTATGCTTTTTAAATGCAAATGGCGAACAGGTCGTACGATGTCAAAAGTATTGACATAATGTTTCGACACTTTCAATAAATATCGAAAATTGAAATATCAAAGTGAAAAGTGCTTTTGATATTTAACGATAACTGAAATTTCGAAAAGTATCGATATTTTCAATAATAATCTATAACTAATCAATAACTAATCGAAAAATAAAAAAATATATATTGATACTTTCGATAGTTATCGAAAAAGCATCGAGCCAGAATAAATTTACGAATTTACAATTTTTGTGGAGCTTATACTTGTTGCTTATACAGATGGCGCTCATATTGTACGATATCAAAAGTATTGAAATATAAAGTATCGGTAATTTCGATAAATATCTTTTTATTTTACCGAGCATCGACTGCTATGGTCATTAGCTCTATTCAATTCTTCTTCAATGTAATTAGTGATATTGGAGGATTACACTATTGATAAGAAGAAGAATTCACTTTAATATGCATCCCCACCGAGAAACCGAACCCGGGACCTCATGGACAGTGACCATCAACCATACCACTGCGCCACTTGGCTGGACAAATATCAATTGTAAAAAAATATTATATTCTTGTATATAAGAATTTAAAAAACGATAAACGTAAAACTAATCACCTTTCAAAAAAAAAAAAAAAACGCCGGCTCCGCATCAATCCAATGATTACTTCCGACATAATCTCGAATTTCCAAAAGATACCATCCCCTTGCCGCCCCCTCTCACCCTTCTCCCTCTACAACCTGAGAAAAATCATTAAAATTTCTGACATTTCTCATTTTATTTTTTTGTTGCATAAATACCACCCCTCGTTGTTTGTTAATCCGTATTAATACGACGTGGGCGCACAAAAAAAAAAAATCAGAGCTTGTCCATTTGTTGAAGGGAGGCGGTAGTGTGGCAGCAAACGTCGACGACGGCGGCGCGGCGACGGGATGACTCGTCGATGCAAAACGTGCGCACACAGCAAGCAGGAATAAGCAGGTACCGCTCCCGTGGGGGCGCAAGGTGACGCCCGAATTCGTGACCCTCTCGTCGTTGTGCTCGGCTGTGCTGTCGGCGGGCAGCGTCGCGTTGGCCCTTCAAATGCCACCCGTCCACTATATTGTACCAAGGCAAGAACAACGCGTCGGAATGAGGAAGACGGTATACGCACACCGACAAGTCCATGAATTAGTCAACGAGTTTTATGAAGTCGGTGCAAAATGTAAACTGCCACTTTTTATTCGGCGGCGCTCGCTCGCTCGAATTATTTGCATAAATATCTACGAACCGACGAAATATAAATTATACAGGGTGTTTTCGAAAATTGTAAAAAAGCAGAAGTTTCCGCAATTTGAGCGAGAAAAAAGGGAACAAAAATAGATGCTGTGCATTTTTTGGCACATATTTGTCCTTTGAGGATTCGCTCGACGCGTAAAACTTCGAAAATAAAAGGCATTATTTTTTATTCGTTTTTTCTTCACTTTTTACTCAGAAAAATGTTGATATTTATAATTCTCCCAGAAAAATGAAAGAAATTAATTGCAGTTTGGTGTAAAAATTAATCTTATAAAATCCAGGAAACTATGATTTATTTAGATAGAATAACCAACAGATGGCGTTCAATTCGAAAAATCGAAATTTTCGATATCGATAAATTTATCGAAATAAAAATATTGATATTTATTTATATGATTTCTCGATTCAATTAAAAATAAAAGTAGTTGAATGAAAAGTAATTAAAATATTAATTTCATTGTCAATCAATTCCCTCAGAAAATTGACAAATACTCGTTGCGGTTTTTCCCGGCGGAAATGAAGATTTAAATTTACCCTTCGTTTCGCGCACGATCGCCTACGACTTTCACTTAGCATTTTCCACTTTTCACGTGCCTGTTTCTCCTGTCTTTCCTGCCCCAGCTGCCTCTGTCCTCCCTGATCCTCTTAGTTTTCCTCGGTGGAAAAATCTCAGAGGGTGGGGTGTGATCGCTTCACGCAACACTTGTTCCAATCTCAGTACAAAAGTGCGTACCGAGATTAGAGAGACGGAACGTAGTTCTTGAAACAAGACGACTTTGAAGGAAGGTGGACGACTTCATTTTTTCTAATTGCTTATAGGATTTTCCTGCTATTTTGCGCACCCTCTGCCTTTTTGTTTGTATTTCGAGTGCTGGAGGTGCTGAGAGGAAATCGGGGAACATGTCGAAATTGGTTCTCATCAAAGCAACACCTTCGGGCATTTCTGATTCTTTCTTCATACTCTGGTTATTTATTAAAAGTTTGTGATGCCGATAGGCGAAATATTTCTAGTTTATTAAAAAATCGTGTATTTTTCGTAATTATTTGACGGTCGAATCACTCTTGTTTCTCCTAGAAACTGCTGCTGATGTCGAGAGGCGAAATATTTCTATTCGAGAAACTAAAGAAATTATTTTTTGTAAGTACTTATAGGTCTTAACTCTATTTCCACCTAGAAGGAATTATGGCCTGCTGATGCTGAGAGGCGAAATATTTATCATCTATTACATTTACTAAAGATTATAAATTTTTGATTACAGATTTTCCCTTATCACTTTTGTTCCTAAAGAAATTATGATGTGATGATGCCGAGAGTCGAAATACTTCTATTAGAAAAACTAAAGATTTTTTCATTATTTTCCAAATACTTCTCGGCCTTATCTTTATCGTTTTTTTCCTAGTAGGAATTATAACTTACTGATGCCGAGAGGCGAAATTTTATCAAATGCTAAAGATAACAAATTTTTCATTACATATTTTCCCTTCATTATTTTTGTTCCTAAAGAAATTATGATATACTGATGCCGAGAAACGAAATATTTCTATTAGAGAACCTAAAAATCTTTTCAATATATTTCTGAATTCTTATCAGTCCTACCACTATCGTATTTCTTCCTAGAAAGAATTATAACCTATTGATACCGACAAATTGCTGACTAACTTCCTTTAAATCACTTTTCTTGCTCTAAGATAATATATCCTAATGATGCTGAGAAGTGAAATATTTCTATAAGAGAAACTTTACAACTCTTCTTTATTTTCTGAATACATCTCGGTCTTTCCATTATCGTTTTTTTCTTCTAGTAGGAATTATAACCTACTGATGCCGAGAGGCGAAATTTTTAACGTATATTAAAAACGCTAAAAACGATTAAAAGGTTTCCCAAATTGCTTACAGGTTCTCACTTTATCACTTTTCTTAATAGAATAATATTTCGCTTTCCGATAACACCACATTGTTGGATGATGCCGGCAGGCGAAATATTACTATCAAAGGAAACAATGTCATTTTAATTTAAACTATAGGGGTATAAATGATAAATAATCTTATTCCTGCCTTTGTTATCGCCTAGCAAAAAATTCTAATCTGATGATGCCGAGAGGCAAAATATTTCTAATCTACTAAAAATATTCAAAAAGATTTAAATTTTTATCTAATTGCTTATCGGCGTCCCTCCATCATTTTCTTTACCTCCTGGAAGAAATTGGTCCTCATCAAAGCAACACCTTCGGGCGTTTTTCCCCGAATTTCCTCCTCAGCCATCAGCTCCGTCTTCTTCACTTCATCCCCCTTCCGCCACCACTGATGTCGGTGTATAATGTACAACTTTTCTTATTATCGAAACAACGCGTTTGTGTATGAGTATCCTCGGCGTCGTTTGAGTGCGATGAGGAGGAAAAAATACGCTTAGCTCGCGTCAAACTAATAGGCATCGATCGCGGAAAGGTCGGTCGTTTTTTTTTTCCTCTCTCTTCTCTCTGCCCGCTCCGGCCCGGGAAAATGCGCGGGGAAATTAATAAGTTTCCAACTTCGCCCTCATTCGCGACGGGGCGAATTTTTAACTACCCGAAGGCGATTCTAAAAATTGGAATTTTTCCTTGTCTCTTTCGTCGGGCGCTCTGGCCGCTTTTTTTCTTCTTCTTTCAGCTTCGGCTCTTCTGCCTTCATCCCGCTCGTATTTTATTTCCGTGTCGTGCTGGCCCAGCGCGCGACCGGGAAAATCTAACTGAGTTATTTAGTTATTATGGGAAATGCAGCGACGACGACGTTCGGAATTTTAAATTTTCAATTTTCAATTAAAAACATCTCTCTGGAGAAATTTTCCGCGGGCCTGGACCAACTTTTTTTTGCTTCGTTCGTTCGTCTTCTACTCCTCTCAAACGCGAAGACCGCGCTCTGGGTGCGCGCTTCGTCTTCGTCAAGGTTTTCGCATGCCGCCACCCTCGAGCGCAGCAATTTCTGCTAATGGTTATTTCTCCCGCTAGATATTCATCGCGATGGATGATAAAAATGAGGATGCTCCTCAGGAGAATGACGCTGGGCTGGGCTGCTGTTTTCCACCTTTCTGCCGACTGCATGTTAAACTGTACTGAGAAGGAGTGTAACATCTTTGTACAGTTTGGTGACTAAGGGGGGTGAGAAGGTGGAAGGCTCCGGAGGAGGCGGTCGAAGGGTGGAAGAGCGAATAAAAGGAAATAAGTAATAAGTATTGCGAATTTTCGACTGTGGGAATTTGGGAATTCGAAACAAGTAAAAAATTAATGCGCTTTTTGTTTCCGTTTGTTGTCGAAGTTGTCGAAAGGAAGTACTCGTACCTTTATTTCGTTTTTCGAATTTTGTTGTATAAGTTTTATTTTTTGCATCATTTTATTTTAGTTGAATATAAAATAGAATTATAGAAATATGGACATACTGAAAATCGAAATTATCGATGTATTGGAAAGGAAAATATCGATATATCGAAATGATCGATAATTACAATAGAAAATATCGAAAAGCGAAAATTATAATTGAAGTGCAGCACCCCGACATAAGTATTGCTAAAATTCTCTTGTTCGTTTTCACACGAAAAACAATCACCATACCATCAAGTTCGCCCACAAACTCACCCTGCATTCGAATTCAAACAATCCATATAATTTGTCAATAACCCACATTACATATTTGATATCCATAATTTCTTACACACAATAACAAATAACGATGTATCGAAATTGAAATATATCCATAAATCAAAAATCATACCTATTATATATGAAAAATCGCAATTATCGTAACACTGATATTTTCGAACTATATTTTCAATTTCCAAAAATTGAAAACAACGATATATCTAAAAGAAAAACATTGATATGCCGAAAAACAATATTGACAAATTGAAAATAGAAAATATCAAAAAAGCTATGTATATATCGAAACTCGAAGTATCAAAGACCGTCACTCAAATGCAAAGAAATGTCTACCGAAAAATACTTAACTCTTGTCATATCAATTTATGATAAATAACATAAGATCAAAATGTTAAAACAATATAAATTTATCCAAACAAAACATAATTATGTTTATGCATGTAATAGTTGATGGTTAATGACATGTTATTTGTATGTTTAGTCTGATGACGGGATTTTGCAGGAAGGAGCACACTACATACCGTTTGAGGGAGGGGGTTGGGCGGCGGCGGTTCGGTGGTTGGTAAAGGCGCCCGGGAAGAGGACTATTAATTAATATTCCTCGCCTGCGGTCACGGCACACATGTCGCCATGGCCGCCGCCCGGCCGCCTACCTACCGAACTCATTAAAACAGGTGTCCCCCTCCGCCCTACTTCCTCCCTTGCCACCCCTTTCCTTCAGTCGATCCTTCAACCAGTTTCAACCACCATCTCCCTCAAACACCCCTCTGTCATAATTCAGCCCATTCCATTCACCTCCGCACGTCCACCTACTCGTCCAGGGTTTCTCCTCCAGAGTCTTTCTTGTTCCTTCGACTTATACCTTACTAGACCTCTCCCGAAACACCTTACTGCCTCCGATCCCTCTTAGACCTCCTTAAAAACACCTCCCAGACGCCCGTACCAACCGATCCCTCCAAAACGTTCTTATCACCCCCTCCTAGAACCAAACCTCCTTGCAACCCACTGAAACACTCACGACATGGCTTACGGTTAGTTATCAACGATCGTTTATACTAATACTTATAGAATTCGAGGTGTATAGGGAGTCTAGGGAGGACAACGTGTCCTTTTCTCTTTCTTCCCTTTAAGCCTTCCTTCTTATCCTCTCTGTAGGCGAGTGTGGCGAGTGTTTGTAAGTCTAAAGATACGTTTTCTATGCACAAGCACGTCTTCTTACCTTCATAGGGATCGTTGGGGGGCGTCATATCAAACATCTTTAAAGACACCAAGACGCCAAGGAGAGAGGCCGGGCAGAAAGGGTAGCACCAACCTTCCGCTCGAGTTTCAATTAAGTGCGGGGACGGCACGGCATGTCCGCGCGCACCCGCGCGTTCTCGCGAACACCATCGGTAATTAATTAGAGCGATATCAAATGATCAAAACGCTCGCGCCGGTGTCGAGAGGCTTTAATTAAACATATTGATTGCGCACCTTGTGTCTCACATGCGTCACATTTCGAATATGGCGCGATTCGAATTGCTTTAATATTATTCGCATATTAACGAACTTATTCCACATATTGACGAACATAGGAATTTAGTTAACCCATTTTGAAAACTGTTTTTATTTAATTAACCCTTTATCCACGCTTAAGGGTGGTTTTAGCAAAGGGTTAAAAAAATTAAAACTAGAAGTTTTTATGACCGCGTGTGTGCGCATTGATAAACAAAATGATGACTGAACGAATTTTGCAAACTCGATGCGTGGAAAGGCTTTCGATTTTGGCAAATACAGAAGGGTGGTGGTTGTGCACATATTCGTTGACCGTTCCCCATACGTAACAAATGGGGGCAGAATATAACGATTTATTTGTGGATTCGTCTCGTAACCACACATATGAGTAAATCAATCGCTATCTCTATCCATATAGACAAATATAATTGGATTTCTTTTGAAATGTATGTTTTTCTTCAGTTGCCGCTTTTCAAACGTGGGTCAGCGCAGATCAACTTCAGCAGATCAAAAATGTTCAACATACTCCAGGGGGGGACACCCCACGCCTCCCATCTATTAACGAAGTTCTATGAAACGACTTCTCGTTTCAAACTTTGAACCCCACTGGGTTAAAATATCATTACTGTCTCAAACAAAGTTATTCTAAAAGATCTTCAAAAAATAAAAATTAACCTGACGAGTATTTCACTCAAAATGACACACCTAATGTGATTAGAATGTAAATCAAACCGCAAACTAATAAACCGAAGCCCCGAACTGCCCACAACTCGTTTTAATCCGCCCCTCGAGCCTGGACCCGGTGCGGACAGCGCCACAAACCTCAACACCCTCTCTTCCTCTTTCTCCTCCCCCGACAACCGTCCAGCAGGACGACGCACGACCGCAGCAGGACACGATCGAGACCATATAAACGCATAAAAAAAAAACGTATAAACGCCAAAGGGAACAGAAAAAAGCGCAAAAACCGGCAAGATACTCGTTCGTGGATTAGCACCGCGGAAATAAAAACCCCCAGCAGGACGATACGGGACGACACTCGACAGGACGAACCGAAACAGGAGAGAAAAAACACAGTCACCTACACACATCTATAAAAATATATAGACACACATGCACTGAAAGAGGAGGAACAGGATACTGGGGACAATTTATGAGCTCACTCATTTGGTGGTTTTATTTGATTTTCAAACCCTCAAAACCCCCTCCAAGCTCCCGAATACACGAAAAAAGACGAAGGGAACGAAAAAATATTTTTAATTTCCTCTAATTACATTACCTTAAATTAATGTAGACAAAAACGTACAGGCCGGTAATTAAAGACGATCTATAGATATTCCACCCTTGAGGCTTGGGGGTGGTTTTGGGGATGGTATTCATTTTTTGTACAGCTGGCGAAGGAACAAGCGGAACAAGGGTATAAAACATCGAGAACACGACAGATTCGCATAAAAAGTGTCATTGAACAAGATCTAAGGCCCATTCAAAGTAGAAAACTCAAGGGTTGTGCAACGGTGGTCGGGGATGGAGCTCGCCTAAGGCACAGGCTCATGGAGCATCTCCTTACGCCAATAACTGCTAATTAAATTAACTTTTTAATGGGCTCTTTTTCACTTTTCCAGTTAGGACCACCACAAAACCCGTTCCTCTGTTTTCCCCGGAAAAAACGGGGAAAAATCATCCCTTACTCTCCCTGTAACCACCCTTAGTCACCCTTCAGTCCTAACCACCCTTAACGGAAGCGCAGGCCAAACATTCGCCTAAACGGCGACAGGATGTCTTCGAACGCAAAGACACTTGTTATCTGCACATTATCTCACTGTCTTTGGGCGGAAGGGTTGTGAAAAGGGATGAAGCCCGAAAAAATGTGGTTTGATCATAAACGCAAACTCAAACAGGGTTATTAGTCCTTGGCGCGGCCAAAGGGTTGGCAGCTGAGGGCATAATCGTAAAAAACGGAGCCGAAACCAAATAAAAAGAAATTCATCCCTGACATTCCTTCCCTTCCCGTTCTTCTTCCTCCCTCGACGCCGGCGTTTCTAACATCTTCCCGCAAACAGCCTTCAAACACTTTCGGCAACTTTTCCGTTGTCGCCCGTCGTCCAACGAAGACAAGACGAAAAAGTGTAATAAAAAAATGTTTGCTTTCTTAGCCTTTACACCACCACATCGGAAAACAACCCCTAGTAAAAAAAGGGGATAAACGTCCAACGGAGAGGAGCACCGCGAAAAAGGAAGGATAAACATATAAAAAGTAAAAGTAAAGGGTTGTAAAACGGGCGTGAGGTCGTCTTCAGGTTTTGTTTGCGTTCCTGGAGAATCCTGAGGGTGCAATGGGGTGGAGGCGTTGGGGAAGGAAAGAAAAAAAAACGCTCGTAATTAGAATTGTATTATTAAATATTAACATCTGTCTCATCGTCCTTAAATGAATCCTTGCAAAACAAAAAATGTAGCAGAAAAGAGGAAATTTATTTGTACAAGCCTGTTCGCAGGAAATTAACTTTTTGTAAGTACACCTTCCACCCCGGAAGCTCCGAAAATATCAATTTTATGAAATTTCACGATTTTTTCAAAGGAAGTCGGTCAACACCTATGTTTTTGAAGAAGATAGATGCTCGAACTATTTCGTGCCAATGCTAATCTTATGGGCGAAGCTCCTCCTAATATCTCACAGGATAAAACGATTTTTACTGATTAATAGCCTGAATATTCATATAAAACATCATTTTGAAGAAATTTCCCGAAAAATATTTCCTTAGAAACTTACTATAAACTTCAATTCCAAATGAAGGAAATGGAAGAGTTAGAGTATCTTGGCAAAAAATTTAAAAAAAAAACGTATGAAAAAGAAATATACGAATATGTTTCGAGGATTTGCAAAATGCATTACACCCATCGTTTTGAAAAAAAAATCCTGGAAAACATCATTTCCCAAGAAAACTTCCTGAAAACTGCCTCCAGAAGGAGCCGGATGCAATTATTTTGTGCCCATGTTATTCTTATCTACAGCCTCCGCTTTTCTAATTAAACAAGATTGTAAAATGAAATACCGAACAATTTTTTTGTGAATTTGAAAAATACAAATTTTTAGAACGATCATTCTCCAGCGAAAATGTTCCCAAAGGAAATTCTTAAGGAAAATTGCTTTGGAACATTCACACGCCACACGCGAAAATCGTATACTAAATAATAAACCGATTACGTTCGGTAAATTAAGCAAAACAATTGAACAGATTTCCTCGCCTTTCTCCGTTCGCCGCTAACACCTCCACCCCCTTTGAACCGCCCCCATCTTTACATACGCACAAACAGCTCCAAACAAACATTCGATTGTGTCGCGGAATGTAACTCTATTTCTTCACATTTTGTGGAGCGTACGAGTACGATGCTGGGGTAATGCTCGGAGGCAGCACCTTTGGGGGCTGCAAAACCGCCACCGTCGACCCTTCCAAAGATTGAAACATTGAATTGTCTCAATTCTGAGGTAAATTACTGGAAATCTTAACAGCGAGCTATACGATTTTAGCACATTCCCTTTGAGGGGCGGCAGATTAAATCACGCCAGAGGCAGCGGTAAACGACGTGTAAAAATCGAAAATCTTAATTAAAACACAACAATCTGCGAGTGTTAACACATGCTATGATTATACAAGGGAGGAAAGCGGTGGGGGCGGCGAATTGGGAGGCGGCAGTTCGGGAGGAGAATCGTAAAGGTGATCTTATTCACTGGGGGTGGTAAACCAAGACGATAAATTTCGGCCGAAAACCGCATCCACTACATCCTTGGGGGTGGCAATCCGGTGGCGGCACAATAAATTCTAAATTTCAAATATAATGAACCTGTACATACATATGTTAAAACCCCATTTTGAAAATTTGAAAATTATGAACATATTGCCGCCCCCAGTTGTGGGGGCGGCTACTCAACAAAACCACCCAAAATCAAATAACTTTAACAGCATTAAAACCATTGCAGTTAAAACAATGACCACTCGGTAAATTCAGCGTGGGTTCGAGGGGAGCGGCAATGATTATGACCGAATTTTTAGTACCCCCAGGGTAGTGAGAGTATGTGTTGCGTTTTAGTCATTTTGCGACGATTTCAACGCCCGCCACCGCCGCCCGAGTGTTTAAAGCACTCATCGTCGTATATTACGCGACGGCGGCGGCGATGGCACCCTTTCGCAGTGCGTGGTGGTGGTTTTCGGGGGTGGCGGCTCGCCACGGCCTCGATACGCTTTATGTGTGCGCTCGAAACACGTTTAATGTTCTATTAATGAACAACAAGAATTTCATTAAAGATTGTTTGTATATCAAGCGGCGTCCAGTAAATTATGCTGGTGACGACAACCACGACTGCCGCCTCCAACATCGGCCGCCCCCAAAAACGAATGCCAGCCATGTAGTACTGAAAGTGTATAATTCCAGTGGGAGGAAATTCGATAATTATTCAATTGCGTGTGACATGTACTCACATACAAAGAGTAGAGAAAATGTCTCCTGCAAAACAGATAAAATCCCACAGGATGATTTTGCAGGATTATTTTTGGTTAACCGAATATTCATAAAAAACATGAATTTGAAATAAAAATCATTAAAAAACGATTTTTCTTCAAGAAATTACCTGAAAACCACTTTTCTGAAGAAGGTAGCTGCTAATGTTAATCTTATGGGAAAGTTAGAGCATCCGTTTTTAATTAAATTCCAAGAGAACTCGTATTTGTATTCGTACGTATATGATCTCCACAGATAACTTTGTAGGATAAAGATGTATTTTGGCTGAAAATCCTGATTATTCATACAAAACATCAAGTTGAAAAATATTCAAGAAATAAACGATTTTTTAAGAAATGACCTGAAAATCTCTTTTCAGAACAATGCAGATACACTAATAATGTTGTGCCCATGTTAATCTTATGGGAGAATTAGAGCATTTGCCTTCAATCCAAGGCAGCAAAATCGTCAATTCTAATGGAACAAAAACTCAATAATTATTCAATTGCGTGTATTCTCCCCGTTCATCTCACTTTCACAAAAAGGGATAATGTTTGTTCCTCCTGTAAAACGGATAATATCCCCCAGGATAGCTCCACAGGATCACTTCCTGGGATAACAAATGAATAACGATGACTTTTTTTGCTGCTTCCCCGTCGTTGGACAAACAAAACAAAAGGAAATTTATGTCTGCGCCACATTTCGGCATACCAAATATTGTCCTCTCTCTGTGAGTGCGTGGGGGAGGCGGTGTAAGTGGGCGGCTAAAGGCTGGAGGCGGCAGCAGCGGCAGTTTTGACACAATGCGAAAATCGTGTCCTCTTCGAGGTGTCGCTAAACATGCGAAACACAAATCTCGACGTCGAAGACAAATCGCCGGCAATCAACGGCAGAAAGCCAACCACCAAACGCCGCCTGCCGCCACTGCGCCACCCCGTTCACACCGCCGCCGCCTCACACCCTCGCCCCTTCATACACATACCGCATTCGAATATGTCACACCTTAACCCAAAAGTCACGCTGTCACGTACGGCAGCAGCGAGAGAACAGATGATGCATACATATTTGAGGCGGCGGCAGCCGAGAGTGGGGGGTGGGATAAAAATTACCCCTTTTGATATCCATGCCGCCTCGGCACACTCACAAACACATACAGACAGTGTCAAAGTACTAATATCTAACCTGCGGACACATGATAAAGCGAACAACGAAAGGTGTCAGCCGCCCCCGATCCTCAAAACCCACCCATTTGGGGATGGGGGCGGTTGATAGTCAAACAAATCTACAAATGTTAAATAGCCGCACTCGGTCATCTTTTGTGGTATGGACATTACGGGCCACACTTGCCGCCCCCAAACCACTTAGTAGCCACCCCTTAAGGGGGTTTTGGGTGGTAGCATACAAGTTGTCTTAGAAAATGGATGCGCGACAATTTGGAAATTTAATAACGCTCGCCGCCACCTCCCCGGACACGGACCGCAAACAACACCTATTACTATAACCGCATGCGATGGAGGCGGCAAAGTGAGAGGTGAGAGGGAAGGATGGGAGGCCGATAACAATAGCCCAACTTGTGTGCGGCGTGTGTCGTGTAGCAGATTAACGTTTTTGGTCGATGTGCATGCACAATACACCCCGGCGCCTTCGCCCATTCCTCTCGACCGCCCGCGCCCGTCGTATAAATACCCCTAGGTGTACTCTATGCAGTGAGGGAGGGAGAGAGCGGCAGCCCGGGCAGCTTAGAAAGTTCTACAAGAAGGTAGAGCTTTCCGACGCACACATACACGCATATAATTACGACATTTACACGCATATACGCAGAAGAGAGCGTTACGACGAGTAAAGCCGGGAGTGAAAATCTTGTTGAGCTTTTGAGCTTTACACGCTTTTATTATACGATGATATAAATTTTCATCATGATATAGAAATGGCCGTAACTTGCGCACAAGTTGACCGATTCCCACCAGCATGGTGTCATTGTATAGCTAATTAATGCCGCTTTAAATTTATGTCTATTAATTATTATTGCAGGTTTTAGAAGTCATTGAAAAATGTCTTAAAAGTCCGGAAATTGCTAGTTTCTAAAGCGTTTAAAGTTATTGAATAAAGTTGAGAGGGTGTTATCAGATTGTTTTATTCAAATACCAACCAATCACAAAAAATGAATCATAAATAAATCTAGTTAGCGTGTTTCCTAATTGCATTTTTTTGGGCATACATTGCTTCCCCAGCATATTTTTTTACCAAATTTTCAGGGTGCGATCATTTTTTCGGTATTTTGGGACAAAAGTATTCGCGTGATATTGTCAAATTTCAGACCGTTGATGTCGTGTCGTGTTATTCGAAACAGGGTAAAGCAGAAAAGCACCGGCCAGTATATGACAATAATTTGTCCTTTCTTTGGTTTTGGCGACAGCTGGGGAGTTGCTGGGCTGTGAACGGACAATGGTCGTCGAAAAATATTTTCGATGCTCACGCCATCAGAGATAATGCGTGATGCACGAACTTTCCAATTTTTAATGATGTCATTTATCTTTGCAACACTCACCTATCACCATACCGAAAAAGTAGACAACCTTCGGGTATTTAATTAGTTATATTTTAAGGGTGTATGTTCATTCACACTTTTTGCTGTAGATTGACTACTATTCATTCCGTAAACTAAAAAAATCATTAGAAATTTTAAGAAAAAAAATTCTAGAAAAAAAAACTCTTCAGCATGTGTTGCCCTTTCCCTCCCATTGAGTAAATTACATCTTTTCAGCCTTATTTCTACAGATGACGTTCGGATTTATGGTGTTCACAGTTTTTCTTTAAAAATATTTTACTCTCGTCACACTATTATCGTATTACACTAAAATACTCTGTAGTATGCGTTGCTCTTTTCCTGCCATAGAGTGAATGGCACTTTTTCGAGGCATATTTTCACGGATGGCATTAATTACAATTTATACGCGATACAGCAAAAAATTCTCTGAAGCATGTGTTGTCCAAAGAGTGGTTCAGCAAAAGAGTCCTTGCACTTTTTTGCGGATATACTTTCGTCAAACTCACGAAATGTCTATGTGAGTCACATAAGGTGGTCCTTATCAACGTTCATCCGAAAATGAATCTAGAAAAACATCCTGGTTCGATATGATAAAACTACTAGTTGAATATTAAACTATTTTTTATATAAAAAAAGAAAACGTTCACAATACTTATTAACGACTCAATTTAACGAGCAGTAAACGAAACAAAAAACCCTCGAAAAAAATCGTACGACTGTAATTCGTCGACACATGTAACACGGAATGTCGCAACAAGACATTGATGAGTCTCAACGGGTGCGTAAATTACAATATCGTGGTTGTCCTTGTTACCAACCCTCTCGAAACGGCCACACCTTTTCAATAAAACCCAGGTGCCAATGCAAACAGCCCCCAAACACTGGCTAATAAAACGCCGTCCACCAACATACCAAGCGAATCATATTTCAAAGATGATTTCGATGATTACAGGTTGATTTAGGAATTAATGATAGATTAATGGTAATACAAGCTAGAAACGCACGCATAGAACGGCCCATGTGCTAATCAAATGGAAATTAATATCATATCGCAATATCGCATGATGAATCCATGATCAAGTCATCCCCTATGAACCCTTATGAACCGACCAACTCATCAATTTTTCGGCTCTCCGGGGCTAATTGATTAACAAAAACACGTATCGAAATTAATCCATTAATAGTCAGTGACCAGGAGCATCATGCTTGTCCATCAGGACTAGTGATTAATTTTCATAAAGGCGCCGATGACCTGGCGCTCGTAAATTCTTTCTACCTGTTTAGATGACCGGGCGGTTCGTGTACGTTGAGGGGGTGGTTATTGGCGCGGCATATAAAATGAGTGCGCAAGAAGTCTGATAGAAGGTGCGTGTGTGTGTGTGTGTGTGTATGTGTGGTGTCGATTGGGATTTGCATTTCGATCGAAACGCGTGTTTTCGGACGTATTACCTTGTTTCTATGTGGATGTATTTGTCTGCGTGTATGTATTGTATATACGAATACGCTAACAGGTTATGGGCCAGTGTGAAGGCGCCGGGCATGTAGCGAGCGACACTCCCAAATGAGCGTGCAGGAATCGGCAGGGCGCACGCAACGTAATCAATTATCGCCGCGCCGCTAATCGCATTAATGTCCTGGCCTAATTCGATACGTGCCTGCGGGGGCGGCGAGCGCATATCGTGTACATATTGGAAGTGATAATAACCCTACCCTTCTTTGCCAATTTGCATTTTACACACGAAAAACAGTTAATTACTGGAAATTTAGATATTTAATTGAGAAACATTGCAAATT
The DNA here is from genome assembly GCA_027575185.1 of Mimaenictus wilsoni. Lineage (NCBI taxonomy): Eukaryota > Metazoa > Arthropoda > Insecta > Coleoptera > Staphylinidae > Mimaenictus > Mimaenictus wilsoni. The sequence continues at coordinate 61,860 of JAODAC010029857.1, forward strand.
TCATTTAAAAAAAGGAAATTAAATTGAAAGCGAGACATTGATGTTAACTTTTCCATTTACATATGCCATATACAAATCTGAAAATCGTTTTGCTCTATCACATCAAGTTTTCGGGATATCAAGTTTTAAAATCTCTTCCTGACATATAAATTTCATATAGCATTCCTTTAATATCAATTTCAGATAGGTGTCTTTATAAAATTTAGCAAAAGCTGATAGTTTATGCGTTATTCATGTTTAAATATTTCAAATAAGCGATTAAACACGTTTCTTCGCAGTTAAATGTCTTCAAAGTACAATTGCAGAGAAAATATGGAATATATCGAAAATTATACGTCGGATTGATTTCAAATTTTCAGGACTTATTATCGTGACATACAAAAAGAAAGTTGTTTCCATAAAATATACCTACAGTTGATAGCTTGGGCATCATTCATGTTTAAATATTGCAAATGAGCGATTAAACGTGATTCTTCGCGGTTAAATGTCTTGACAATTCTAGAAAATATAGTGAATATTTCGAAAACTGTACGTTGGATTCACTTGAAATTCTCTGGAAATATTCTCGTGACATACATAAAAATAAAGGTATTCTTATAAAATTAAGTTAAAGTTATTAGTATCCGAGTTATACATGTTTAAATATTTAAATTAACTAATTAAGCACGAAATGTATGCCGAAAAATATTGAATATCTCAAAAACTATTCGTCGGTTTGACTTGAAAATTTCAGGACATGTTTTTGTGACATATATAAATAATGTTATTCTTATAAAATTAAGTTAAAGTTAATAGTGTTTGAGTTATATACGTTTAAACATTAAAAAAAGTGAATAACAACGATTCTTTTGAAATTCTAAAGAAAATATTGTATATCTTGAAAACTATTCATCGGATTGACTTCAAATTTTCAGAGAATATTTTCCTGTTAATCTTTTCACATTTTGCAAACAACAATTCTTAATTCCCTTATTTAGTATTACTGTAACAGAAAAAGAAGTCTGATTTCATATAAAATTGAAATTATCTCCACTAGATCATCCTGAAACTAATAAAATCCTTAAAAACTTCCTAAATCACCAATAATTACTTTCTGGAAAATCTCCTGAAAACGAACGATTCCCTTCTTCTACCAAAACCCTCCCAAAAAAACCACCCTACCCGAAAAAACTGCCGCAAAACGCATGCCGTCGCTTAAAGAAGACTGAAAAAGCAAAATATTGCTTATAACCGTTATCTATATTTTATGCAAAATCGGAAATTTTCCGGCTCGTCTGGCTCGGGATAACGAAGGGCACACGCCTCTCGTTTCTTCCCGAAACCATCTCTTCTCTTCTCATCCGTCTCGTCTGTCTTCTCTCCTCTCTCCGGACAACCGAAAGCAGCGCAAAAGACGCAAAACGCAGAAGAAAAAAAAAACGTTTTAACATAACTATGAGCCATCATTCAAAGAGGCTCTTAAGTTAATTTTAATGTTCCTTTACTGTTACTGGCGACGCTCATCCGAGCGTAAGGAAAGACGTTGGTCTTTACGTCGAAGGGAAGGAAAACCTCCAAAAAATGCAACAAGGAAACTTCGGGTTGCGACGGAAGAAGGGAGAGAAGGGAATACGAAGATGAGAGCAATATTGGAATTGATAATACCGGCTAATGGCTAATGGTATTTTTCCTAAAGGGGGGCCCCGAAAACGGCGGATTTTATTTTCCCGCCATTTCTTCCAAAACCCGCTGGTATGGGCAAAAAATTGGCGGCAAAACAAAATCCACCGATACATTCGGTAATAAATCAGTTTTTTTAGCTTCAGACGCTGTGAGAGGAGCCTAACTTTGCATAAAACACAGACAAAACATCCTTAATCGTTTCCTTTGTCCTCTCTCATCCTTCCAACCCACTATTCTTAGAGTGCAGTGCCCAACATCCTTCGAACGACTGTCATTTACAAATTAATATTTCAGGCAAACAAACACACACATTACTTCGATTAGTCGCTTGCTTGAAAACCCCCAGACACACAAATCATCCCCGGGGACAATCAAGGATAATGCATACAGAACTGTGTAGTTCTCAATGCATTATCCACCGCCACTGCCGCCGCCAAGATTGGGAGAGGTTGCGAGAGCAAACAAAACGTAAAAGAGGTCGAGTTTCTTTACAAGATTAACGATAAAATTCCTACGATTACGATTAGGTCGTTGTCCCTACTTTTCTACGTTCCTCAAACCATCGCCTCTTAGCAGAAGGCCTCCCAGAGCCATCCGAAAGGACAACGATGGATCGTCCTGTCCGCCCCGCGGCAAATATTAACCAGAGTCCGAAGGGCGCATCATCAAAGCCTGGCCAGTGTTGGTTGGTTGGTTGCTAATAAAAATAGTTGAGGGACAAAAAGACAATATTAAACCGATATAAATCGCTTCCTTCATCAGTCTTACTTTCGGTCTTCATTTGCTGGCTTCTGAGGAGATTGGTGGTCAGCAGTGGCCTGTGTGTTGGTGTTCGGGAGCGGAATGGGAGGGATTGGGATTTTCCGAGGTGGACAGACAAATGGATGTGGGCGGCGGTCGAGGACGAAGCAGCGACGGTAAGAATGTATGGGATTGTCGGCGATCGCAAACTTTCATTATCATTATTTATCAAAATGTCGTTTGATGGAGAGCAGAATTTCGTAGGATATTAATCATTATTAATCTTTGATATAAACAACTCGGGGAGGATAATAGTAGATAATATCTGGGGACAATTGTCTTTATTATTTCGTTCTTTCTTCTATTATTACACTTAGTTGTTGGAAGTGACTGTTAGGTGCTGTAGCTTTCGATGTTTTATTTGAAAATGGATAGGAAAAAAGGAGAAGACTGAAGAAAGGACTTTTATTTTAGATTTTCATTTTGAAATTTTGATTTTTTATTTATTTTGTCCTTATCTTTATGTTATAGGCATAGAGGTTGATCTGGTTCTATTTACTCTTTTCTTATCCCCCTTTTGATATGTGTTTACTACTTTTACGGAATTACAGAGATCTTGTATAGACACCTTTTGTTAGATAAATAAAGACACACTTTTTCGATGTCCTACAATTCCCAATAATGGTACTATTCACATTTTGGTTTTCGACACTATCAGGTTCTGACAAAAACTTACAAAAAGTAGCGTCAGCACAAACATTTGGGAGTGTCCCAATTGTCCGCCTTGGATTTGAATCAAAAATGTTGTACATTTTCAATAT
>JAODAC010029879.1:0-15212 GCA_027575185.1 Mimaenictus wilsoni
AGGTGGTCCAACATGATACTCTCACATATAATCTGTGCTGTCACATCTTTATTTTGGAACAGTTTTTTCAAATTTGAGCACCCTTCTCCTACGTGCGCAGTATGTTAAATGTTGGTTGTGAACGGCCCATCGAAAAATATTCAACATATTGATCCGCTGATAAAAAAGTAGATATTCAGGAACATTATTTTAAAAACAAAATAGGAATACGGAATATGAAGAATATTTAAGAATGTATTTGAATGAAAAAAATATCTGTGTAATAATATTTTTTTATGTATCATAAATTCAAACATACGTAACAAAGATATTGATCCGCTGATAAAAAATAGATATTCAGGAACATTATTTTAAAAAGAAAAAAGGATTTTTTTTTATGTATCATAAATTCAAACATACGTAACAAACCCAAACATTAAAAATAATTATGTATATTTGTTAATGAGGAAATGTTACAATAATTCTCTTAGGATGATATTGTTAAAAATTTATATTTTAGTAGCAGTATGAATATTATGATAAGATGAATTTATATTATATCAATATTTTTCATAATTAGTATATTGTGCAACATATATTCTCACGAGGATAATAAATTGCAAATCATTCGAGTGAGGAAATGCGAGTTTTACTCTATGTGTGAAAATAATAAAGATTTGCTTGACATTTTACCTTTGCTGATAAGCATTATTTTTCTGAACGTAACTTCCATAAATAATAAAAGTAAAGTATTGAATTGACAAGCCTTGTTTGATTGTTTTATCCTATGACTTTTATTTCTTTGCAGCTAGGGATTTCGGCAGGGATTCGATGCAAAGCAACGCAAGACAGCATTGCTATAGGAACATTACAGCAATGTTTGCTTAGAAAACAAGTAGGCTATGAAATTTTTAAAGATATGCATGACATTTCTTATTGTTAATCAAAAACAACACTAAAATTCGTTTATTATATCACAGGAGTAGAAAATAGTATAGTATACAACGAGCATGTAATGGTACTCGTTTCGTCAAGGGTATGAGGAATTGCAACTCATATGGGTTGAACACTATAGTTTTTCTACGACTACTATGGGCGGAAAAAATTTTTAATCAAAACGATACTGAAATGTGTGCATTATACAACATGTGTAGAAAATGTTAATATTTAGTTAAATGTTAATAATATGTTAATATGCATGAACTAATTAAGTTGTTTATGTTCCGCATGCCTTAGGTCAACATGATGTGAAGTTGTCAACTTGTTGACTGCATATTTTGATCAATATTTTGCTCTATACTTATACAATTAGCTGAATAAGGCTATAATGTGAATATTGTGAAAAGCAAATATATATCTGAAAATAATAATCCACACAAGGAATAGATGAAAATCGAATCGTTGACCTTTTTCCACGCCTAGTCAATTTATAAATAATAACGTAGCTTTGTGTCGCATTGTGTGTTGTTTTATGGATTTTCTTGTCCTGTCCACTTTCATTTTACTACATGTTGGGGAATGGTCTGTGTATATCGTGCTACTTTAACGATTCTTTTCCAACTGATAAATCTAATTCCCTTGACTTGCATAATTTAGTTTGTATCCCTGTTTTTTACAATTTGCATAATAAGTTAAATTTAAATTCATTTCCTTTAGGCTAAATGAAGTATAAATTATGGCGGTTGAAAAAAAAGCGTTTTTCAAAATGTTTTCTTGACATTAATATTTAAATTTGTAATAATTAATACGAAATATTAAAATTTGTGTAATAAAATTTCCCAGATTTTGGGCATTTATTTTTTGATAAAAGAAACGTTTATGATTTTTCCTATAATTTGAAAAATAAAGTTAAATAATTAGTTTACACAAGCCACGAAGAAAATCGATATTTTTAATTCCAACTATAATTACTTTACAATGCCAAGAAAAACTCACGTAAAACTGTAATAAAAATAATCAATAAAAATGAAACTTACGCTTTCCGAACTTATGGGATGGCTGTTTACGTCTTCTATTGCCCAAATGCAGAGTACAAAGATGCAAAATGCAAATAACTTCCAATATTTCATTCTCGGTAAAAACAATCCACAGTTGCCTTACGATTAGTAAAAGTTCAATAGCAGATAAAATATTGAAGCATGAAACTTATATTAGTAACGATTTAATGCGTTATTATTGTAGTGAGCGATGCGCTTGTCGGGCTTGCTGGTCTGAAACCCTCTGAAGTTCGATTCTTCGCGTGAAGGGAATTTATACTCAGTGAGTAGCGGCGTAGATTACATGAGCTTACGTACATACGCCAGTACATCTGTACTAGAATACATTTAGGGAGGCGCGTACGTTGTTGATTCGTTATATTATATCGATGTGTACACATGACATGTTACGGGAACATACGGAAAAGTTGCAAGGATGAAGCGAGACGAGGCGATAAAGTGAGTCTTGATTCACACACGAATGCATCTCGGCACGCATTATCACTTATCAGCGAGTGCGCAACTTTCGGGAGCTTTCAATGCTCGTGACTTGATTACCCTAGTTACCTACTTTTCGAATGTCATCCTGCACTTGTTCTTGTACATTTGGAAGGCCAAATGGCACAATAGGAGAATTAACAACAAAGTTTCCATTAAACAAAAGTCTAATCAGTTTCGTTATAATTCATTTAATCATAAATTAAATTAGACAATTTGGATGACAAAATACAACGAAAAGAAATCGAATTATCAGTAAAAATATGCTCATTTATTTTGTTGTCAACAGTGAAAACAAACACTATTCATCAAACGGAAATTGTACGCGATTCTCTTTGATTTCACATGTAATTGTTTAATAACTCCATGATTGATGCGAAAATTTATAGTTCAAGGTCCAAGTCGTTGTACTACATTTGAAAATACTCTTAATATTTTGCAAGGTAATAAAGCAATAATATGAAACCTTGATTCGATTAATGTATTATTCCGTTATTTATTGCTTACATAACACCCTTACAATTAGATTTGGACAAATTGTTATTCAAATCAGCTTTCTTTTGGAATTTACTACATAATTATTAAGATAAACATTTCATATTATTCATTATTCTGATATAGTAGATATCTGCGTACTCTTGTTGAATGAATGACAGCTCTGTAAAAATAAAATCCTTTGAGAGTATGTATTAAAAATATCTATTTTCTTCAAATCCTGTCTAATTAAGTTATGGTATCACTTAGTGTACCTAATAATATTTAAAACCTTCGTTATGCAATAATTATTGCCTTTTCAAATTTCTGACATATTAATTGAAATTCAATTGAAATGAAATGTAATAGAGAAGGCTTCAGGGCAGATTGTCGACCAAGCGGAAGGCGTAGTGAGAGGACGCTGCATTCGCTGTTGTCTTGTATACTGATTTTTGTTTGAATTTTAGTTTTTAAGCTTTGTTTGATCATTTGTTTTTCATTTTGGCTTGCACTAGGCTTGTTAAAAAATAGCGAAACCCGAGTCTCCGTGTTTTCGGGTGTTATCAATCTTTGGGTTTATTCTGTTAGGGTTCTGTCTGTGAAAACCTGGGTTTAAAATCCGGACAAAACCTCGTTTACAGCGCCCCCTAGTGTAAAATAAATAGAATATACTCATGAAAGTTATTTTATTTTCATTAATAATAATAATAATAATAATGTATTCGGTCCGCAGACCTGGCCATCGACCTTCACTGGTCCTTCAGCCTGGACATATATGTTTTATTGTGTTTTTGTGTATATTACATGTTATTGTGATTTTTGTTCTTGGTTTTTGTGATGTTGTTGTTATTGTTGTGTTGTTGATGTGGTGTCTTGTTGTGTGTGAGTGAAGTGAATTATATGTTGTCGGTGGATTCTTCTTGTGTGTTGTGGGTTGCGCATTGCGATTGTTGTGACTTTATCGGTGTGGATTTTTAATAATGTGAATTTTTCATGTGAATTAATTAAATGAGTGATTTTTAGTGTGAATTTATAATAATAAATTCACACTAGTGGGGTGGGGTGCCCACCCCGGGGACTCGAACCCCGTCCGCGTACGTGGTAGACCGAAGCACTACCAACTATGCTACCCAGGTGGGCTTATTTTCATTATTTAGTAAAAGAATGAATATAAATAAAAATAATAAATATTTAAAAAAAATTAGAAAAAGATGAATTCAATTATCAGTATTCTCAAAGAGAATGGCTACTCTCATTTGTCCAAATATACATTAAATACAATCACTAGTCAACTTGAGGAAAGATTGGAGGCTTCTTCCGCTAGTACTACAAATACACAAGTTAAAACACGAGCTGATGCATGCCTATGGACCGCAATCGCGGGAGCAATTAATCAGTGTTGTTTTAGTGTCAACAAGCTCTCACACACTTTGCGTTGATTTCGGTTTGAGAAACAGAAATTTTAGCAACATCTAGTAGTGGGGCGCACTCGCGTCGATTCCGATTCCTGCCGTATAAGAGATCTTTCAAACGGAAAGGTAACGGAGCACGCAGTGCACTATGTGGCACTAGGAACACATTTCAGAAAATAATAAAATAGTAAAACATTATGTAATTGGTGTAGGAAAAATAATATTGTAAGGAACAATGGGGGCTTTGAAACCGCAATTAGTCAACTTGAGAATGTTCGTGCAGTAACATTTAATTGAATTTTCTATTTTTAGACACAAATTTTCTCTTCGACGTGATTCTCACAATTAAAGTTCAAATATAAAATTATTTCAAATTTACCTGTAATGTTATTTTCTGGTTGCAACATGCGCCACTGAATGTACTATGAAGCTACCATAAAAATCTAAAGCTATCTCTCTTATAGTTCGTACGCCCAGCTATCAAAATCGATATTTCCAATTTTCCGAAATTCCATAGGAACGCCACTTGTATATGGGTTACACCAAATATAAGAATTACAATAATAAATAAAAGTAGATCAATGTAGCATAGATATTGATGTTAATCTTAAGATTCCAACAAATATCAATAGATTAAGATTATTGTACAGAATCTAAAATGTGAAAAAATGGTCAATTTTCAATTGACCATTTGATCAACATGACGTGTGAAAACGATATCCAACATATCGATACCGATATTAGGAAAAAGGAAATAATCGATAAATATCGAAATTTTGAGGCCGATATATCGATTTTTATCAATATCGATATTTTTTGACATGTCTACACCCAGCGTGATATGGATAGGTTAAGGCGTCCGTCAGACCTTCGACGTCGCGTCGCTTTGTAGGTTCGTGGTTTTCTTCGTCTGACTCACATATTAAAAGGAGATTAGTTGTTTCTTCGAGTTTCTTCATGTCCTTTTCAATATATTCGTCAGACAAGGAAAGATATAGAAGCACGAAGCCGAAGTCGGCAGTTTTGTGGCCCCCTAAGGCTGCATATTTTTTTACTATTTACGAAAATATTGAAAAATTGCTTAAGCATTCGCAAATGTTATGTTGGGAAGTGGTGAACAGGAGAGTGGGGAAGGTAGAAACGGTGGAGGAGAGGCGTGAGAAGGAAGAGAGGAGACGTAAATGGAAGAAATTAGGCGTGGAGGTCAGGATGAGAAGGTGTGTAGTGCGGGGGGGCTGAAGGAAAGAAAATATTAGTTGATTTGGGGGAAATGGACAAAAAGAGGGACGTCATGAAGGCCAGGACGTTATTGGTGGGGACACAAGTTTTCTTGGATAACGACCTAACATGGGAGGAGAGGGAGGTCCAGAAGAGGATTAGGCTAAGAGCCCGTGAGGAAAGAGCTAAGGGGCAGTCAGTCCGGGTGGGTTTTTGGGAATTGGTTGGGGGGGGACAATGTGGACAATATGGAAAGGGGATGGGTTGGAAAAGGTTGGTGCCAGATAAGAAAAGGGGTGATGAGGGAAAAGGAGAGGTGGGAGCCATGAAGATGTGGGTTTTGGAATGTTACGAGACTAAGGAAGAAGGTGGGGGATGGAGTGTGGTCTGGAGAGTGAAAGAAATGGATAGAGAGCAAGGACGTAGTGGGGATGACTGAGACATGGATAAGGGAGGAGGAAGGAAAGGAGATAATGCAGAAAATGCCGCAGGAATTTGAGTGGGTGTTGAAGCCGGCCCTGTCAGGAGGAAGAAGAGGAAGGGCTAAAGGGGTATTTTGAGAGAGAGGAGTGGAAAGTGGCCACAGTATATCAAAGGGAGAACTTCGCGGAGGTATTGGAGGCGGTGGAGGAGTGGGCAGAGCATAAAAGGAAGTGCATACTGGGAGGGGACTGGAATGTTAGGGTGGGGGAGCTGGACGGGGGCGTGGACAAGAATGGGGAGAACAGAAGGAGGAAGTCAAGAGATAAAGTGGTCACAATAGAGGAAAGAAGATGGATGGAAGTGATGAAGGAAGGAGGCTGTGACGTGTTCAATGGGTGTGTAGAAGGCGACTCAAATGAGATGTGCACTTTCTGTGGGGTACAAGGGCGGTCGGTGATTAACCTCGTGGCAACTAAAGGAGTGGAGAAGAGAAATGGATTGGAGCTTAAGATGGAAATAGAAGGATCGGGCCATTATCCCATGGAATTGGTAGTAGGAACGAGGAGATATGAGAGCATAGAGAGCGGTCTGGATATGGTGGCGGACTGGTCGGAGAGGGGGCTGGTGATTATGCGTCGGAGGGTAGACGAGATAGATTGGCAGGGTTGCAGTACAATAGAGGAGATGGAAAGAATACTGGGTGATTGTATCGGGAAGAGAAGGAAGACAGGCAGGGATGGCGAGGCGCAGTGGTTCGACAGTGACCGCAGAAAGAAAAGGCAGGAACTGAGGCGGGTAACGAAGGCATGGAGGGAAGGCATCGTGACTGGTACGGAGGTGGTAGCGAGAAGGAAAGAGGCGCAAGAGCTGATGAAGAAGAAGAGAAGGGAGTATTTGGCTGAGGTGGAGAGGAAGCGGTAATGTGGATCGCTGGAGTGTGTATGGCAGATATTGAAAGACCCGGAGGCTGTGGATATAGCGGTGGAAGAATGGGAGAGAAGCTGCAGAGAAGTAATAGGTGACGGGCAGCAGCAGAGAGTGCGAGTGGACTCACGGACTGAGGGAAAGCCCTTTGAATGGGCTCAAGGCGGAGATTTTAAAAATGATACCTCTTGAGAGACTGGAGCTTCTGCTTAGGGAAGTGAACGGTGTGGGACGGGGAGAGAGAGAGGTTCCAAGGTCTTGGAGGGCGGGAGCCATGGTCCCTAAAAGTAAGAGAGGGGACAAGTCGGCCGTGAAGAGCTACAGAGGCATCACAGTGATGGATCCAACGTATAAGAGCAGCTGTATGAGGAGACATGGGGGTGGCTAGGGTTGGTGGAAGGGTGTCGAAGCAGTTCAGCATCGGGAAGGGGGTGAGGCAGGGGTGTCTTCTGAATCCCCTGCTGTTCAATCTGTAATCTGTATGTTAGTGAATTAGAGAGCGTCGTGTTAAGAATGGGTCAGGATGGAGGTGTGGTGGTTGGTAAGAATAAGCTGGCGTATGCGGACGATATTGTATTGGTGGCTCGAGATAGTGTGGGCTTACAGGCTATGTTAGCGAGGTGTGAACGTGTGAACGAAGCATGCATTTTACCAAGATTGAGGATCTGTTGGGATTGGAAAGATGAACTCCTATGTATATAGTGCTACAGAAGATTGGGAGAATGTCTAGAAAATAGGAGGCGACAAGCAGAGTGGCCAGGTATGAGGAGAAACTGGGTATAATGGATAATGAATGGTTAGTTAAGTCGGTATGGGAGTAGTGCGTACGAAAGAGTGAATGGAGTGTAACTAGAAGAAAGGCATATGAATGAGTAAGTCTGTCAGGAATAGCAGTAAGGGATTTATTGGAGGAAAGGGCAGTCCTAGAGGCATGGGTGCGGGAAATAGATCGAGGAGTAGAGGAACAAATCCAACAGGAGTCCATAGGAATATATGACGTGTCAAGATGAATTGTGTACTTGGGATTTTTTCTATTGAATCAGAAATATTAAAATATATTTACAACAAATACAACAAAATATAATATCTATGTAGACTATGGATATGGATGGATGAATAATTGGGGAAAAATATATGATAATTGAAAAATATAAACTAGAATATAGATAATGTATAATAATGTGGGTGGCGTGGATTGGTAAGAAGCCTACTGCCGCCTGGGTCGCCTTAAGGCTAATGGGGCTATTTGCCTCTTCCTCTTCCTTGAGCTATCCTGTCTCTCACTATACCCCTAAGGTAGTTGGATATTATCTCCCAGCCCTTCTCAGAGGCTAGCATCGCTTCAACTCGGAACTCCACGCAGATTGGCCCAACCAGCGATTGCAGGACTTCCCTTTCTTCGGAGGACCACCGACATGCAAACAGCTCATGTTCCTTAGAATCCTCTTCGCCGTTGCCACACATTTAGCAGTCCCCACTGTCTCTGATTCCCATACGGTATAGGTAGGACCCGAAACTGCCCTGGTCCGTCAAAACTTGTGTGGTTTCGTGTGTGCGTGCGTGCGTGTATGTGTGTGTGTGTGTGTGTGTGTGTGTGTATCATCAGAAAAAACATATTTTTCTGATTTTTCTGAGCCTAAACACTAAATGCTCACTCAAAAATTGACCAGACATTTTCGGGGTGACGTGTAAACTATAATGAGATAATGCAAATATAATGTCGTATAAAGGGGTCCCTCCAAGCAAACAATTAAGTGCATCGAATCATCTGAATGCGCATATTTTGTGAGTTGATTTATGTGTTGGTTTAGACACGAAATTGACCACTGTGTGGTGATTTTGACTGCTGCGAAAGTGGCTACCTCGTAATTTTCAAAGCTTCAATTTCAATAAAGGAGTCGCGTTTCTACATGTGCATTGGTGCTTGAAGATTGAGAATAAAGTGAGGATATGTGGGCATTTTAAGAGGACCGGGTCCGACCGGTATCCCGAAGCGGTAAAATGCGGAACAAAAACGTGAAATTCAAACTTTGTTCTAAAATATTTTCTAATCTGCATGTTACACAGAAAGCCCATCCTTGTGCGGATCGATTCCTCATTAAATATAGTTTCTTTTGATATGCACATTTACGCCTAAATGTTGGGTAATTATTGAGATATTTATCGTTTAAAAAACGTCTTTTCCGAGAAATGTCGCTAAGATTATAAATCATGCGCCAATCGATTCAACTTGAAAATATCTTTAAACTCCTGGGACAGTTTTTCATTTAATTACTTAGAACCGATATTATAACTCATGAAAGTTGTTAGTGAAATCAACGACGATATTAGACTCATCTTGCACATTTGAATTTTGTTGTGTATACTCGGCGAGCGACGTAGCACACAATTGAGCAAACAAAACTAGAGGTCGCTGCACCAGAGGTCGCTTTTCGTGAATATTTCAAAGCATTGAGTTTACCACTTATGGAAGTTGGCCTTTTGTATGTAATCTGTGCTGAGGTTATGTTGGCATTTTAATGTGAATATAGTAAACACTATTTCGTAAAGTGCGTGAAAATGAGTACAGCAATCAGTTACTACAATCAAATTTCCAATATGATGTTTGGATTTGGAGATTTACACATTCCAAATCCGGACACAGTTCGATTGGTGGAAAGTATAACACTTTGTCAGTTGAGACTTATCGTAGAAGAAGCATGCAAAGTACCGCAAACACGCAGTGATTCAGAAACACCTGCAATTGGAAAGAAAACTCTCAATGGTGAAGAACTGGTTTTTCTAATGCGTAAAAATAAGTACAAAATGAGAAGATTTGTTAAATACCTGCAATGCAAAATGCAGAAACGTATTATGGCCAATTATTCACAATCAGTGCAACCGCAACAGCAACACAAAGAAAATGAGTTGATAGAGTTTATTGAGTATATTGACGAAACTGGCGAATTGACTGATTTATCCGAGTATGATGAAGTAAAATACGAGAGAATGATTCGGGCCGAAAGAATTTCTGTGGCTTTGAATGAAGAAGCGTATATCAAGTTCCAAAAGGCTAGGTGCGCTTCGTTTATGCATAAAGATATGTCACAAATCCGAAACTTTGATTTATTGAAGCAATGGATTGATCCGAATGATACTCTAACAATTACTAAGAATGCACTAAATGTTCTTTCATATTATGCTTATGAGACCGTAGCACATATTATGGATTATGCATTGCTGGTTAGGATGGATCACAACAGGAAACCAGATCCATTGGCTAATTTACAAGGCACACATTATTCGGCTGATATGTTTAAAGATCAGTTTATGGGACCGAATCCTGATTATAGTAAGGTTTATAGTGGGCAATCACCTGTAAGTGTTTCAGAAATTAAAGAAGTTATGAGGAGGCTGCTTGCACCACAAGCTGGCATTTGTTTGTTTGGGAAGAAACTGCCGACCTCTAGAAAAATTATTGTTATTTAATTTTAGTTCTGTAAAATTAAATGTCAATAAAAATTTGACATGAACCGTTTTTCTTGGTGTACTTAAATCAATTTGATAGTATCAGAAGATATTGTTGCTATACGAGAAAGTAGGTAATCATTTCAGAAATAAAAGCTAGGTAAGTTAAATAAAAGGCTTGTTCGTTTTTACATTTTACCAAAATTGTATTACCATATTTTTTTCTAGTCCACTTATATGCTGTACACATTTCATTATCGTTTGATCAACAATACTTTATTTTCCCACATAAGTCGCAGAAAAAGTAAAATGTTTAACTCGCATGGAATGCCCTTTCTTCATGTGAGTAATTTCTCATACTCTTGAGGAAAGGAGTAAATTCACTGATACTAAAATTTACCGTGCGAAAACACACCGCTGCCAAAAATCAACGATAGGAAAAATCACCGCGGTGATTGGGTGGTGCACGGTGGTTCATTTTTCAAAAAAGCTGGATATAATCCTTTATTTTGGTATAGTGTTCAAATTTTCAGAATTCACTCGTGGCATTATTTTAGTGCATATGCATGTTAAACATGTAATTTTTAACTGGTCCTTGGACATGCCATCATGTTCTTGGAGCTGTTTCTTTCATTTCCCCCTATGAATATTGGATTTTTACCACACCATTTAATTATTTAAATCATTTTGTTTATATTTGCCAAGGGATAACAATGCTGGTCGCAGAACATGGTCAAATTTCTTGTTTTCTTTATAATATGTTCCATTTACTTTGATAACATTATTTATGTGGGTTATGATATTCATTGCAGAATGAATTACATGTATATGTAATTAAATAATACCAATTCTGGAAATTTGAACTATATGAGCAAAATAAAAGATTATATCCAGCTTCTTTGAAAAATGAACCACTGTGCTGCGCCTGTAGCGAATATTATTCCATGAACAAAACTATTACGTGCACCCTACATATAATTAATTTACATGGAAATGGAGATCAACTGAGATATACATTAAAGGCAAAATTGGCGTCTAAAACGGGGGAGTCCTCGTGCCCTATGCACCATGCGAGTTAAAACACAGATTCATATGATATTATTCATTCATTAATTGATCTAGAAAAAGCTTTTGACATAGTGCCCAGGAATCAGCTATAGAAAATTATTAAAGGAGAGAGGAGTTAGCTACAAAAGGATAAGAGTGAACCGAAATATATATTCAGAGAGAACAGGAACGAAGGTGTGTTTGACTCAGACCAATATTATTATTATTATTATTTTGTTTGATTTTGCCGATCATCGACTGATATGGTCATTAGCTCTATTTAATTATTATCTATTTATTGAATTAGCTGCTATATTATGTAATTAGTCATATTAGAGGCTAACGCTATTGATTAAGAAGAAGAATTCACTTTAATATGCATCCTCACCGAGAATCGGACCCGGGACCTCATGGACAGTGGTCATCGACCATACCACTGCGCCAATTGGCTGGACCCAAATATTATTCATAGTGTTTATGGATGAAGGTTTAAGAGAGGCACATCAATAGAAAAGTATATGTCGGAAATCGGAACATTTGCTGACGACGTCGTTGCCATAGCAAAGAATGGAAAGGAGCTCCAAGGATCAGTGCATCTCTGGAATGGCATTCTAAAACACAAGGAAATGAGCATGTATAAAGAAAAGACTAAGGTAATTGTAATTGGGAAACAGGAATATCTGAGGGTCAGCCTGGAAGGAATCCTGCTTGAACCAGTTGAGTCCTATAAATACCTATGAATTAAAATATAATACGGAAAACAGGACAGAGAACTTGATGCAACGTTAACAAAAGCATGTAGCCTGTACCATCAAATGCATATCAAATTTATCAACAAAAATGAAGTATCTAGGGAAAGAATGGTACTAGTATATAAAACGGTATACGAGCCAATACTGACATTTGGGTACGAAACGTGGACGCTAACAAGGACAACAAGAAATAAAGTACAAGCTGCGGAGATGAAATCCTTAAGGACACTGAGAGTAACAAAATGGGATAAGATACGGAACGAGGAGACAAGAAACAAACTTCAAATAGACAGCTTATATATATGGAACGGAATTTATAGAACGGAAGCAGTTAAGCTGGTGGGGACATTTGCAAACACTAAAGGAAGATCGGCAAGTCAAGAGGATATGGGAAGCTAGACGGTCCACCGGGAGGAGAAGAGGTAGACCTAGAAAACCGTGGGATCAAAACATCAGCAAAATAATAGTGAAGAAGAGTAAGATACTACACGAAGCAAAGGAGCTGACAGAAAACAAGATACACAATTGGAAATAAGAAGGAAAGAAAAAAATCTATCCAAACACTACTATATGGTAGATTGGTTTATCGATGAATATATAAAGTCATAGAAGAAGTTGCTCGTTGAGGGGCACTTGTTTTTAAAGAGCGCGAAATTAAGGAGAAAATGCATTTGAAATGCATTCCCGGTCAAAAATAAGGAAAAAGAGTAATAAAAAGAAAAGTAATGAGTTCATTTTTTAAACATAATTTTCTGTATTTGCGTCTCATTGCTTTTTTAATAATCATTTTTTACTTTTGTATGAATTTTCTACTATCTTTCTCTGATTCTTTATTTTTAGGTTTTTATAATTTCTGATTGTATCAGTCTATAACGGACAGCTCAGTTATTCATTCGTCATCGTGGATACAAATATGCAAAGAAGTATTCTTAAATTTCACTCATGTCTTTGATCGAGTATAAGTCATTGCTTAAGGGTCGTTATTTGAGCGACTGTATGTGTGTGAGAGGTGACTTGACACGCGGTTATTCATCTAGCGGTGATTTAACCAGCGTTGATTTTTCCCAGCGGTAATTTTGCAGCGGTGATTTTTCTTAGATCCCCAACTAACCCTGCGAAAAAACAATGAAAGATTAATAAATGAAACAATCCCAGCGCCACCCAAATTTCCGTTGGTTTTCAGTGCCCGAAGGTCATGTATAAAGTCGAAATTTGCAATATAGCAGCGTTTCAAAAAAAGTGTGGGTTGCGATTCGCCACTGAAACGCAAAATAAAATATCATTTCTTCCAAAGTTTTAAGATAATGGACATTTTTATTTATTTTTTCGTTATATTTCTTTGCAATTTTTGGTGAATTTAAAAAACAAAAAATTTAAAAATGTTTTGTAATTTTTTTTTCTCATAAGGATGGTCACCAAACATTTTAAAATCTCGTACCGAGCGGTGGTCATGGTTTCAAAAAGACGATGCCACTTGAAGCTTGACAATTCGAAGTTAAATTCTACGATACT
The DNA here is from genome assembly GCA_027575185.1 of Mimaenictus wilsoni. Taxonomy (NCBI): domain Eukaryota; kingdom Metazoa; phylum Arthropoda; class Insecta; order Coleoptera; family Staphylinidae; genus Mimaenictus; species Mimaenictus wilsoni. The sequence continues at coordinate 13,663 of JAODAC010029879.1, forward strand.
GTATGCACATTCTCGATGCAACTAATCGCCGTTTCACTGCCGCCACCTATTCCTATTTAACGTATCTGCACAAAAACATACCTCATTTTCGTTATAAATATTGTTATATCTCTTTCTTCTGAAAGTTTTGCTGCATACCTGGCATATTTGAGAATAGTGTCCTTTTTATATTAATTACAATGGGCTATATTGAGGAATTGATTGTTCCATGCGTTATGCAATTACCGTAATCAGTGATATTGTTTTCTTAATATTGAAGTAGTTGCGTGATTCGCAATTTGAAATCAGTTGTGAAATACTTGCGTTCGTATTTATTGTTATGTAATTATTTGTTAAATATATAATTAAAAAAAAGTTCGCAGGCAAAATTTGAACCAGCAAACCTTGATTCAAAAGACAAGCACTCTAATGAATGCACCACATCTAGACACAAATCAAGAAATATCTGATATCGTTCATGGCACACATGTTTATGTGTTACAGTATGGATGCTCGCTTATGCAGATGGCGTGGTGTTGTTAGCAAGGTACCGAGAAAGCATGCAACGTATGTTAGATAGGGTTGAAAGATATATGGATAAAAGTGGATTGAAAGTGAATGTGCAGAAGACTAAGTGGATGCTGTGTAGGAATGCTGGTGGTCGGAGAAGGTTAGAGTGTTTGCAATGGAAGGGAGGACCGATGAAGGGAGTGGCTGTTATTAAGTACCTGGGGTTCCTGATATGTACAAATGGTAAGTGGGGGAGCATGTGAAATGGATGCAAGGCAAGAAGTGCATCCCTACCACTGACACAATGGGTCGATGGAGTTACTTCCTAATGTTCCTATTTTAGTGATGTTTGGATATGTATTCAATGTACATTTGTTGGCAAAACTGGAAGCAGCTTACATTTGGAATTGAGTGTATTATGCATATAGTTAAGTTTACCTTATAATAGGAATATCATCCAATGTTAATTATCCTTTGATGTAAATGATGTAAATCCTTACACCTGTAAATGATATTTAACACGTTAAATCAATTAGTTTCTAAGTTTTAAACTATTAAAATGGATTGCTTACATTGTTAAAATAGGAGGTATAAATGAAAGAAAAAATATCCGAAAAGCACTCACAAGAACAACACACGTTGACCCTTAATTACGTGCTAATTTTGCAGACAATACACAATTAGCGCGCGGTAATGCAACAGATGTGAAATCCATATGGATAATTCAAATTTCCACCGCTAATAAATTGGCGGCGAACGCAGCGGCTCCTTTTAGAAGTTTGTCGATCAGTGAACGAGATCTCTCGTAAAGCTCGAAACTCTCTGCATTCCTCTCTATGGGTTACAGGAATGAATTTCGGCATTCTCTTCAATACTTACGATTTAAGATAATAACTCTAAGAGATCCTGTTAAAAAATTAATTTAAAAATGTGTATTTAAAAAAATGACATTTGATAGCACTAAATGGTTTTATATTTTGTTGCGATTAAAAGTGGGCCGATCCCGGAGGTACTGCAATACCGGGCCAACCCGTGGTGTGAGTGGAGCAAGCCCCTAACTC
>JAODAC010029900.1:0-15210 GCA_027575185.1 Mimaenictus wilsoni
ATAGTAAAGTGAATTCTTCTTCTTATCAATAGTATTAGCCTCTAATATGACTAATTACATTGAACAAGAATTGAATAAAGCTAATGACCATAGCGGTCGATGCTCGGTAAATCAAACAAAAAAACATTATAAAATAACAAAAATGGAATAAAATCTATTGAATACCAAAATAAAATATTCGTGTTTAACTTTTCAATTTACACAAATATTCGTTAATTGGAGAAAAATAAACAAATATTTTGTTTTTCTATTGCGGGCAGGGGTATGGAATGAAATACCGGCCGCGCCTAAAGCATTGCCCACAGCCTATATAGTCTAAATACATAAAAATACGAATAGAAAACTATAACTATAAAATAACATGATAACTTTTATGGTTACTGCGCGACGTTGTAGTTGTAAATCAAGCCATATAAGCCAGCAATAATAAAATCGATGATGTGCGCGGTGAATGCGGAATTGGAAGCTGGCTGGCCTCTTGTGCAAATTTGTCGAACAAAATTGCATGTTTGTTTCCGCGATATTTCGATAACCATAACAAACTATGAATATATATAGGCCTTTGCTTAGTTGATTAACAGGTATATCGGAGCGTTGGCTTCGGCGTGGTGTGCAAACTTGTAATTATGGCGAACAATTGCAAATTGAAATTCGCATAGGTCGCTGAAGGTGTCCGAAGGCGGTCTCTTCGTTCCACTACCTTTCTGTACTCTTCTTTCCTACAGTAGAAAGGAGGTACAGTGGGACGATTTTAAGAAAGAAGCATCTTAAATCGACGCAGCGCCGCGCCGAGTGAGCACTGAAAATTATTTAGCGCCTATTTATCATGAATTTCACGTCTTTTATAATAAAAATGTAAGGATGAATGATGCCGGAGATGATAGCTTAATTCTGGTAGGTCAATAATCAGTAATTAGAAATTAAAATTTTCTTTTTTTACACCGAGATATCAAAGAGAGACATTACCCTTGGCTATTAATATGAAGGAGTTAAATGTATTCAATCAGATGTACATCAGCATATTGCTTATTTCATTGTCTATTAAATGGTATATAGGTTATTAATATTTTTCTTGTGCATAATAATTTAATTACGGTGTTTATAGGAGCGCGCAGAGGAACGCACGTAAATTTCCCTTAGACGAGATGAGATTCAGTCTAATTTTTGGCGAAGTGGGACAAATACATGTCGATATTTGTACTCTCTTGAGGTAATTGCCAGTCACAAACAGATCGAGCTAGATTGCACATAGTTGCAATTCGTATATGGACGATTTACATGCGCTCTGGAAACTACACTCCAAAACTGATCTTGCACAAGTAACATTTTAATAACCTCTATACCATTTAATAGATTATGAAATGCGGAATTTGCTGATGTATGACTTCTTGAATACATATACATACTTCACATCGTCAAAAATGGGTAAAGTCTAACCTTGGTAATTCTGTGTAAATAATGAAAATTATAAATTCTAACTAGTGAATATTAATGTAGAAGAGTTAAGCTATCATGCGGTGTATCATTAATTTGATAACATTGTTCGAAATAAGGTAAAATTCATGATAAAAGGATAAGAAATGTGCATTTTTCGATCCAACTGTGGCGCTGCGGCGATTTAAGACGCTTGTTCCTTAATATCCTCCCACAGTGCAACGTGGTCGTCGAACATATTATATTGAAAAGGTAGAGCCCTCCGGCTATATGTACTTATTCATTTTTGCAACAGCATGGGATGCAACGTATAACATTTTAAGCGTAAACACATCGTAAATCATCTTTCATATCGTAAAGTTAAAAAAATATGAATAAAAGAAGATAAACTTCTCGGAATAAGTAGTTACTAAGTGTTTTATTTTCTTTTGGTCAAGATTTAAAATATAAATATACGCGTGTTTAATTTAATTGACCAAAGACTAAACTTGTGAGATGTATTTTGGGTTGCCTGCATTAATATACTTTGGGTTGCCTATATTAATATAAGTAAATACAGTTACAATTGGAATAGTTATTTAAAATGTTTCGGAAGCAGATTGCAAGCCCTCGTTCTCTAAAGTGACATGGAAGGTGGAACAGATGTCTATAAAGCTCTGATTGAGCCATGAACATGGGGAAATCACCAGATAGATCAAACAGTTTTTAGCTGGACATAGGTGCTATGTCGAGTATCTTTTCAAAATTGGAAAACGCGTCACTCCTGAATGGAGATTCTGCGATGACACAGGGGAGCACATGGTCTTCTAATATCAGCACGAAAAAGCTTGAAAACGCTGATTGACAAGGAACTATCTGTTGATAATATCATTTCAGTTATCATTGACCACTAGCATTGCTGGAAAGCGGTAGATAATTATATCTACAAAGTACTTCGACAAAAGCAAATTCGCGAAAGCATGCCTGTTGGGAAAGATTAAAAATATAAATGCAAGTAGATAAACTACTCTGATTAAGCAGTTACCAAGTGTTTTCTTTCTCATTCGTGTTTAATTCAGTCCACTAAGGGCGAGATTAACTAATTAATAGTATATTAAACTTGTAGGTTGTACTTTGGGTTGCATACATTAATATACATTGGGTTGCCTATATTAATATTATAGTATTTATAATCTATTAGTATTTATATCTATTAATAATCAAAACAATGTCAAATAAAATAGTTACGACCGATTTAGTGATGTATAGAGTTTAAGGAAGATTTAAATATTCCAGTTTTGATTGAAAAACGATTCAAAAAGTGTTTCATATCGAAAATTACACCCGTAACTTTATAGAGTTGAACGTTTAAGAAAAGTTGCAAACTGCTACCGTACACACTTGCACCATCATGATGATGTTATCGTCGTTTTAACTCGTTTTAAGTTGCGAGAAGTTGGTGGCTGCACACGCAGGTTCCTTATATGCGAAGCGGGTCCGTGCAGGTCCAGGGGCTTCGGTCGCGTTGGGAGTGTTCTCGTCGCATGCACGCTCGATTAAATCTGAATGCGGCGTGCTCGCGCGCGCGCGATTTGATTAAACTAATTCGACACGCCATTTACAAGTGCGCTTAAAATTTCACCGCCGCTGCACAGCGCAATTTTCAACAATTATCATCAATTTAATTAACCGACCATTAAGCACTCTAATACACCGCTGCTGTAAATTGAAGTTGGAGTCGTAAAACTAATAAAACTAATCAAAAACGGTGCGCGCTCGAATATGCGAAGTGTGATACAGACAAACGCAATAATGTGTCGGAGGCGTTATGGAGTTTTTTTCCAGAGTTGGTCGTTTCTATGTTTGTATGTGGCTGGCAGGGAAGCGTCAAGGAAAGAGTGATTTACGCACGTTCCTGACCATGGTCACGCGCACACAAATTTCGGGAATTCTGGCGCTCTACGACATGCCGCCGCCCGATCGTAAATCGAGCGTCAAAGAGCATCTGAGGCTGAAGCCCCGCGCAGATTGCAGTGAAATATGGTCCTTCATTCACAGCCCGATACATTGGCATGCATGAACGATTACAAATTACTGATGTGCGGGAGAGGCTAAGTCCTGCGCTGACTCGCTGGACGCTGTTCTCAATCCCCTTCGTTCGAATCGCAATGACTTTGCAGTAAACGCTAACTGGGTGGCGATCATTATTGATGAGTCTTGTTGATGCTGTAGATAGTTTTTTTTTCGTCTGTATGCTTCATTTACTCTTGCCAAATCATTGCCATCGATAAATGGTAAAAAAGGAATCTGGAAATTTTTGAGGACACATGTATGCATCAGTCAATTAGAGGAGATAATGCAGTTTAGAGTTTAGACAAACGTGGGTTGCGTACCTGAATATAGAAGAATCTATATTAATGAATGTAGACAGGGTTGTTTTTGTTAATATGTATTTTTGATTGGCTTCTTCAAAGGAATTGATATTAATGGTTGTATCATGGGTTGCTTATGCTTGAACGTTTTTTGGGTTGCATACCTTAATATAAAAAACCCATATAAATGTATGTATTATGGGTTGTCTATGGAAGTGATCTGTAATAATTACGTTTATCTATGACCAAATAAGTGTTAACCATCGAATTATATAAATCTCAATAGAGATCCATCAAGAATTGATGATGAAGCTTGAGTGGGACACTATTCAAGTTGTGTAATTTGATCTTAAATGTATTTTGCAAGTTCGCGCATGCTTCCTTCAGTCAATTAGAGTATGCATAAACTTGAAGAATGTATTTTGGATTGCATACCTTAATACATAGGAACAAGTATCTACGCAACTATGGTGGGTTGCCCATGTTAATATTGTATTTAATTAATATGTAATGAATGTATTATAGGTTGCCGATATTAATGTGGTTTCAGTTAACATATAATTTTATCAAAATATGGTCAAATACATCTTAACGACGCAATTCCAGTAAAATGTCTAGAGATCCATCAAGAATTAATGTTGTAATTGAATGGGAATCTGGAGAAAATATATCAGAAATATAATATTTCATTGAAACTTTTTTGCATGTGCGTGTGTAAGATCAAGTGAGAGTCGGGGACATTAAATAATATTGTAAAATATTTAAAAATGTTTGCGTATGTTTTTTTTTCTGTCAACTAGAGGAGAAAAGTGTATGCATAAATTTGTAGAATGTATTTTGTGTTGCCTACCTTAATATATTGGAAATTATGGATTGCCTACGTTAATCTGATTTTTGTTGTATCCATAAAGAAGATAACCTCTATAAAGGTTTGAGTAAACAAATTCGTTTATCTAACTTTGACCAAATTAATGATAATGGCAGAATTCATGTAAAATCCGTAGAGATCCATCAAGAATTGGAGTTGAAGCGTGAGTTGAAATTTCCAGACACTATTCAAGAAGAGTAATTTTTCATTAAAAGCATTTTGCAAGAGAGTGCAAAAAATCAATTAAGATCCAGACCCCGAGGCCATCAAAAATCATTGCGATAAATGCATTAGGAATTTCACGTAGTAGAAAAAGTTTTTGTCTTGGCGAAATTGTCTGGAACTGAATTTTCCACCCCCTTGCCTGGGCACCAAGGGAACAGCACCAAGGGAATGTGTTTCATTATTAAGTCTAAGAAAAAAAAATCGCCAAAAACGAAAACTACAACCTAGGGGCCACAGCCGAAAAGTAACAATCAAGTTCCTTCTTCCATAAAGCCACCCCAGCACACGGTCACCCTTGCTCTTTCGGTTTTATTGCATTCTTTTGCACACGTCAGGAGCAAATGTGACTTAGAACTTGCATTCTTCATACTGTACATGTACTCTACTCCTCCTAGGGTGTACTCGAGCATTTTCGGCTCTTCCTCATAACGTATGAGTGGTTTCAAAATCTGCTGTGCCCAAACCTGTATAATAAATGCGATGACAATAAGAAAAGGTAGCGAGGTAGTAAGTCAGCGTAGGACTATTCCCGGACTGAAATTCGCGGTTCCTCGCCTGATCATCACTCTCGTCACGATCCGTCCCACGGGAGTTATTGGTATGCGCATGCCCTTTTTGGCCTTCACACATGATAGTATCCTGGGAGCGTCCTTGCCACCATCACCACCAGCACTACTCCTTCTGCAAGCTTGGAAGGGGACTAGCAGGTCTCTGGAGATGGTCAGCGCCCTCTTCGCCATTCCTGCGGTGCACATCTCCACACGGTTGGATGTGGGAGGCGTCGTGTCGTTAATACGCTCGCCGAAAAGAGAAAGTTATTTTTCACCCCCCCCCCCTGCCGCCGAGCAGCGCGTCGTCTTGAATTTTTATGCGTGTGTGCGTCGTCACTCCCGGTTGTTTCCTTTTATCTCAACGTCGGAGGCATCAGCGAAGACAAAGTCGGCGCAATTTTGCGTATGCATCCCGCGTTCCTAGCAACTCCACACGCTCATCACGTCGGTGGGATACAGGATACTGGCGCTGTGTATCCGCAATCCAGCCTCCGGCAATGGCTCATCCCATCCCTTCAATTAAAACGCAAAGGCCTATGCGCGAGCAATCAACGCTCGATTATTTATTAATTACTCAATTTGGGTGTATTAACGTTAGGATGTTGAACATCTCACGTTTCGTGTCTAATTGGAATTTTAAACAACGGCATCATTTCTATTGTTCTCTTCAGAGGAGACGTCTTCGTAAATTAGTAAGTAAGTAAATTCGTAAATTCGTCATTTTCAAGGGTATTACATGTGTTCGACCGTGTCTCAAGTGTTTTTATACGTTTCTGGAATTTATTTAGCAGATTAAGGTTTTTCCTTGTTGTGGTTTTGTCACTTTTGTGAACGCGAGCCCATTTAGTGGAATAAACACATAAGCAAGCGTAGCTTTTTTTGGAATTTTATAGTAGTATACGAAGCTAGGAAGATGAAACAAACATAAGAATATTCCCCGCCTCTTCTACTATCACATGGCGCCAAAACTAATTCATTCCATTAATGATAAATCTCCTTTATACTGCTGTTAAAATGTTTTGGTGTCGTTTTATTAAGTTTTTAATAAGAACTTCAAAAAAGGTTTTTCACCCTTGTCCGCCAATTGAACAATATGTCACCTATAACAATTTATTGCCCCATTTTATGGACTTCAACATGGTTTTAATATTTTTCTGATCGGTTTTATACAGCTATAGATTTGTCCTTGTTTCATAACATATTTCATGCACTAATCGGTTGCTTTCATACAAATCATCAGACATTCTGTATATATCTTGCACATATTACATAAACTATTCTTATTACCGTTGTTTACACTTTAATGTAATAATAAAGTATTTATGAAAGTCTTCGGACAGGATAATCAACTCGGACCAATAAAGCCAATTATTTTCATAGTCCTTCGAACCGGATCTAACTTTTTGCCAATGTGTTTGCTAAATATTTATTCTATGAGGACATTTATGAATCAGACTCTGTTAAAATGGAGTTAATCAACAATGAGCACCATTAAAACGCCTTTTAAATTTGAACTCTTTTTACATTTTTGGCCAATTTGAACGGACTTTTGAAAATTAACGCCGCATTCGAGGGAGGCAAATACTCGTTTAACAGTTTCTCCCTACTCAGGCGAGCGAGGGCATTTTATAATACGAAGGCGTGAAAGAAGCGCGCCTTCGGTATTAATTTTAATTAAAAGAGCGCAGTGAACCGGGTGAGCGCCAAACGATTCGACGCCTATTATTCGGCAATTTTCAATTCAACGCTCCCGTAAATCTTGTTTAGGAGCCAAAGTGAGTAAATAGACTCAGAAACGAGGGCGAATTGATGATGATGAAAGTCCCGTCCCGTGATGCGTCGAGGACTCGATAATTTCGACTGGGATTGGCTCCAAAAAGGGAAAAAGGTAATGGTAATGAGAAGTGTCTCCACTTCCTACCACAGGCATCAAATCCTGAAGAAAGAGAATATTGGTACCTAATTTTATTGACAAGGACTTGACTTGAGAAGCAAGTATTTTAAAACCTTTGAAATCCTCTCTTAAAATGCGATGCCTTTCGTTGGGTGAATGGGTCCAGGTTATTTTTTAAGTGATTGATTGATTGTATTTAATACAATGAGTTCGAAGATCAAAAGTTAGCGCATTTTGGAAGCTGGCGGACATGATGAACAATGGTTGTAGCGTCGGTTGGAGGCTGGAATGCCAGGTTGCATTTCAACGCCCTTTCGGTCCCTTGTCTGATAACTGCCATTCGGGAACGACACGCGTATAAAGAGCCACGCCAGGCGTATCCATCATTAGAGAAACGCTCTCGCGCGCACGAGAACGCGATCCGAGAACTCCTCGCATCTTCGCGACTATGAAAGGCCATCCTTGTTAGCGTCACGCGCCTGCAAAGACGTTCATTTAATGCGGCGAGATGTCTAGCGTGAGATGCACGGAAGACATGCGTAAGCATCCAGCATCCAACAGCCTAGCCTTAGCTAGACGAGTTATATTTCGCTGGGATGCAATCCCCTACCGATCCGCGACGTGCACGAAATAGAATCTTTCAAAAGACGTGTGATCCGTACCTACGAGAATGGGAATCATGTAAAGAATTTCATTAGATACGTTGTAAGTTGTCTAGATATTATGAAATTTGTAGCCATAGCACAAGTATTCATTGAATTGCTGCCTTTGCTGCTGCGATTTGTGTCAATCAATTTACTCTTCTGTCGCTTGTTAGTAGTCCTACTCGAGAGGATTTATCACTCTTACAGCGTGTTTCCTTGTCTCCCTTTAAATGACGATTGTAAAAGTCGACTCATTGTCATGCGACTTTGTTATGGAGTGTGTCACACGTAACACATGACATAACACAGAGTCGGAACAAATTAATTTCAAGAAGCTTACTCACTATCAGAAGATGAGTGAGGTTGGTGGCATTTTGTCCCCGCACGGTGATGATCGTCTGAGCAATGAGTATTTTTTGTTTGTAAGCCGCTTATAATCGGGCCCGAAACGTCGAAGTCGACCGCGAATCCAAAAAGGCGACTTTGCTTAATCGGCTTACACTTGCTGGTTACTGGCCGGTCCGATGAGGATTGAGAAATGTTTGATAACTTTCTGAGCTGATTGTGCGCAGCTCGTTGCATCGGAAAGATATGATTGGAGATGTGGAGTTGTAGACGAAATTCGCAAAGCCGTTGGGAACTTATAAGAAGAAGTACTTAAACATTCGTAAAAATTGGACGTAAATAGTGGCAAGGTAAGTATGATTTATGATTATGCAGTAGCTGTATTTCTCGCTTCCCGACTTCCCTGAATTTATGGAGTTTCCGGACTTCACACTAACGCGATTTCCCTGACTTCCTTCCCTGAATTCTCCGACTTCATTCCTTGACATCTCCGACTTCTCCGATTTTCTCGACATCCTTCTTGGACTCCCTTCTCCGACTTCCACCCCAACTTCCCCAAATTTCACGACTTTCCTGACTGAAGTTCGCTAACTCGACTTCCCCAAATTCCTTCTCCGATTCCCTGCCTTTCGTCCTCGGTTTCGCCAACATCCTTCTACAACTTCCGATTTCCCAGACTTCTCCGACTTCCTCGATTTTCTACCCAGTTTCCCAGAATTTCTCAACTTCTCCTACTATCTTTCCCGGGTTCTCAGACTTCGCTGATTTACTCCCCCGATTTCCCGGACTTCCTTCCTCGACTTCCCTCACCGACTTTTCTCACTTCTCAGACTTCTCCCACTTCACAGACTCTTCCGACTTCCTTCCCCATTTCCACGAATTTTCCAACTTCCCTGACTTCCTTCACCAGCATTCTTCTCCAGCTTCCTTTCCAGCCTCGACTCCCTCCTCAGACTTTGCAGACTTCTCCGACTTCCTCGACTACCTTCCCCGACATTTCAGACTTATCTGATATCCCAGACATCTTTCACTTATTCGACATCCCAGACTTCCCCAACTTCCCCAACTTGCCCAACTTTCTTCCCCGACTTCTCTGACTTCCTTTCCCGACTTCTCTGACTCCCTGCCCCGATTTCCCTACGCTACATACTCGACATCCCTAACTTCCTTCTGCGATTTCCTTCCCCGACTTCCTAGACTTCTCCCACTTCCTCTCTAACCCTCTTCACCCCACACTACCGTCTAGCGTAATCCCCTACTTCTCCTGCTGCCCTCTTGGTTCACTCCGTTCCCTCCGACTCCTCCGTTCCCTCTTATCCCACCTCATAAATACCGACGAGTACGAGGATGCGAGGAGTGCCCACCAACTTACCGCGGGGAGTGGTTGCCTAACGAAGGTGGCAAAGATGAAAAGATGTGTGGAGACGATATCAATCATGCGCCCGAACTCGTATTAAAGCTGATTGAATGATAACTAATGATATCGGCGATCGGCTGCGAGGCGTGTGGCTGATTGACAGCACGGATGTACAATGGCAACGCCTCTGGGGCTATATATCATAGCAGGTCAAAAAAAATCCAACAGGAGTTGTTTTTTTTTTCACGTTATTTAGCCGAGCATTTTAATGCAAATATTTTGTGGGAAATTTGCAATTACCATTAGAGGGTTGTGTTGTAGACGGAGGTGTACGTTGTGGATGTAGAGAAGTGGCGAATTAGAGCTAGAGAAGGAGGTGGATGGAAAATCGAATTTGCATTCGGACATTCCCAGCTGCATGCTGCACATTTTCGGCGTTTCGAAATTTTGAGGGCCAACGAGCGCGTTTATGGTTCAAGCACGAGTTGATGCTACTTCATGCAAGCAACACGATGCCGGGGGTTAATGTTGGACTCCTTTTCGGTTTGGTCCATGTGCAGAGTCCAAGAGACAGTCGTTACGGAAGGAAGTTACCGAAATAGGGCGGTATTGCGAAGGACCAAAGTGTACCCTCGAAAACCCTTGGAGCTTTTGTAATGACCTAACCTTTGACCTAACAGGGTCGTATTACATAAAATTAACTTAGGGCAAAAGGCGATTTTGTCTGGACTTTATACAGTGTGTCCTAAAAACATCAAAATCTCTGGAAATCACTAATTTTCTAATGATACTACATCATAATGTCCGATTTCTTTATATTTTTGGAAAAGCTTTCCTCTGGATTTACTTTGTTGAATAACTTGGTGTAAAATATGGAAAATTCAAGGTTTGAGAACCTTTTGTATATATTTAGATCCAGCTTAACTTGGCATCCTCGCTCGGCCACCTCATTAAACCAACGAACTAAATGGACAATGTCCTCTAACTTTTCCACCCCGTATGCTCCACACATCGCTACAGTTTACTGGGATGCTTGGGAACATGCATGGGAACTGTCTGCATTGGGCCACAATCAACTTAAGCCTTTTGTCATTCCGTGTCTCTTGTATATGAGAACTAGAATTGCACTTGTCCACCCACATTCAGATAAAATACAATAAAAACTACAAAAACATTTAAAAAAACTACAGAATGGACTGATTTTTTTAACTCACATTGGCCCATTGGCCTTGGGGACATTCTCTCTATACGTTTTGCCTTTTCCACATTGAAATATTCTATAGGGAAGCTTAGGACATAGCACATATTACTATGCTTTATACCTTCAGACACAGAGATAGATTAACAATGGGCTTTTCAAAATTGACATAGAATCGACTCGTTTGGGCCCTTCAACTTTATGCCTGCGGCCACTTAAATAAAAATACAACAAAGGGTAATCGAATTATTGAATTTTCGTAATCCTATTGGTCTAAAAGATTAAAAACTTTTTTCATCCCTCGTCCCCTTTTCGCTCTTTCCAGATTTCCATCATTTCGTTCTGTCTTTACCTCCTTCCCTCTTTTTCCTTTTAAATTTCATTTCAAGAAATTTAAAACTTTATTTGATTTTCTAACAAGGCGTAAGGTTAAAAGAGTAATACATTTTAATATTATTTAATTAAGAATAGAATATAGTTTCATATTCATATGTAATGAAAGTAATCAATTAGTAAATTACCTTTTAATTTGCCTTCAATTGATTATGCATCAGAATGTTCAACACCTTTAAAAATGTGGGAAAACTTTTTATTTGAGTAGTGGAGAGTTCAATGGACTCTGATTTATTGAATCCAAATAAGTTTAGAGGTTGACATTTACAGTAAATAATGTCAGTCGCTCATAGTCTACCAGGGTTGGCTATGTTGACCTTGCACCACTGTTGCTACTGTCACAAATTTATTTTATGAAGGAATGTAATATTAAATTCTGGGAATATCAAGTTGAGGGCAGCATTTTTTAAATATTTAGAGCCGCTTCAACCTTTATCCAATTTTTATGAATTTTAATATTTTTATATTATTTTATATTATTTATATTATTAATATTTTGTGGTGGTCACTAAACGCGGTTCCCTCACGAAGCACGTACAAATATCAACATCCGCCGAAATCCTAATCATCCAGACATAAACATCCCGAATGCCGAGACGTCGAAATCGTCACTCATGCGTTTCCGCGGTGACAAATAAAGGAATGGTCGCCTCATCACCTCCAACATTGATACCCTCCTGGGTTTATATAGTCCACCAATTCCCCACAATCGGCAGTCAGCCCGAGAGTCCGTCTCCGGCAGTCTTCAGTGACGACTTCGTCATCACCTGTGAGACCAACATTAGCAACCGCCACCAGCGTGTCCGCCGTCATCAGCTAGTCCGTCGCCAGAGTCCACCGTCACCGAGAGTCCGTTACCGAGTCCATTGCCGGCAGTCTTCACCTACGAGACAATTGTTCCACCAACGCCAGCCTAACGCCTCCGCCTGAATCTCCACGTTATCTCTTCTATTGTGGCACAAATAATCGCAGCACAATTCCAATGATCAAAGCATGGCATTAAAAAAATCAATTAGTACTTAATACCATTCATTTGATACAACAAGATAATGATACAGCAATATGTAAAATTCTGGAAAAACTTTTCTTACGTTTATTTTACGTTTAGGAATTTGATGTTAGCGCATGGAGACTAAAATTTTTGAATTGAATTGAATTTTGAATCGAATTTCAACTATATTCAATTTTCATATTAAAATATAATGAAATAATTTCAACATGTGTTTTAATATCAATTATTAATAATATGTTCGGATTAGTCTCGATATAACACACATTAAACATATTTAGCGAAGCATAGCAATGAAAGAAATCAATTAGTAATTAACAATTTCAGGTTTGATTGCAAAACTTCATTAATTACTAAAACTTTATTTGCATTCAGCCGTAAAGTGTGAGAGCAAATTTTAACCATCGCTGGCATCCAAATCGATGCAGTAATAATAAAATTGACATTAATTAATTGTGTTTTGCGCAGGCATATTTATAAATAAACGCAGCAAATATTTTAATGGTATGATGGGACATTTATGGTAATTGTTCCGAAAGCAAGCGTTAAGTTTTGGTGTAAAACCCCGACATAAGTTTGTCGTCTTCAATTTGACGACGAGTTTTGCTTTCTGCCGACGCGTCGTGGCGCATCATCGTGGTTATATATTAATTTCCATACGTAATGGAAATTATGGAAATTCTCGCACAGCGTGTATTGATTATGCTGATTTCACATTGGACTTTCGAACTTGTGCGTGCGTGCACATGTCAACCCTCGGCGAGGGTACATACGTACGTACGTACTAGACAATGAATTGCGAAGTAATGGAAAACAATTCAATTTGTTTTGGCGAAAATTGTTCATCAGCATTCCAATTTGAGGATAGGGGTTGTGTAGGTAGGTGAGTAAAATGTATAGTTATATAAGTATCTACGAAAATTCACCGCTGTAAAATCACCGTCGTAAATTCACCGCGGTAAAATCACCGCTAAGAAATATCACCGCGAGTAATTTCACCGCTAAGAAAAGTCCCCGCTCTCCGTATCTCTTTAATAACAAGTGCCCCTAAACGAGCAACATCTTCTGTCCTGTATGAGTTTCAATCATTGTTAAGAAATATCTCGCAATTAATTAGCAAAGAAGTTCAATCAACAACGTTTTGATAACCTATAAGTCACATTCACGAATGTGCAGAGGAAATGCTGAGCAATTAACTTCCCAACGCTGATTGTTAGTTCGGTGAGGAAGACGGACACCAAAATGTTCTGTATATATACTCATATTTCACAGCTGATTTGTTTTCATTACGATTATAGACCTTCGTTTTAGATGTCAATTTCATTTAAATTAATTAATTATACATGCACGTAATAGTTTTGTTTACGGAATATGATCCGCTATAAGCGCAATGCCCCGGGCACCCCATCTCCGCGGTGAGTTTACGCGCGGTGAATTTTCGTAGCGGTGAATTTACCAGCGGTGATTTAGAAGCGGTGATTATTCCGCGGTGATTTTACTGCGGAGAATTTAATGGCTCCGATTATATAAATATACGTAGTATGTACCATAATAATATTGGTTGCCAATATTACTAGATTTTTTTTCTATTTTTCAGAGTCTAACATAGGCAGTATCTTAATTGTCCGCCTTACAAGGGGAGTATCTTAATTGTTCGTCTCAGATTTGTACGTGTTGTACAAAAATTTTGTACGTGTTAACGGGACTTTTCGAGGATTTTAGGCATTTACCCAAAATTTGTTTGGTCCTAATTTGAGCATGACATACAATTTATTATGAAAATTTTAAATATCTCTAGAAATAAGCTCTCAAAGGAAAAGCAAAATATTCTATTGGCGAAAACGTTCGCGGTATATTCAGTCCATCAGCCCCTCAGTGGGTGGGGTGGGTTGTATCCTTGAAATCATAGATGGGTACCATTATTTTTTATCGCGGATTTTAATTGAACATATAAAAGTGTGCATAATCTATTGGAAACATTTCTTTCGTAGTTGCTTTTGAAATCGAAAATAATTAATTTTATGAATTTATTTCCCAATAGTTATTTTGCGGGGTGAAATATACGCTTTATTCCTACAAACATATCTTGTAAATACCCCCGTTTAACGCTGTCTTGTAAAACACGGTTTTGGATATCGCTGTCAAAAGTTTTGAGACCATTTGAGCAAGTTATGCTCCATTTAAGATTAATCTCTGAAAATATATTTCAACGGCTTTAAACGGCGATAAATCCCATTAACAGAAATTACTTCAATCTATAGCGCAAGTACAAATACATTCATGTAAACCGCAGGCGGCCAATTGAGACACTCCCCTTGTATAATGTAATAAAGTTGCTTACTACTTAAAGGCTCATTTTATGTAGATATTTGTCCAGGATCCCGATTTTTTAGCAAAATCGCCACTTTCGATTATTTTGCACATAAAAATACACAATTCGAGTACAGAACCCGAGTATACGGAGTGACTCTAACCTCTAGAGGCATTATTCCAGAATCATCATAATCTAATTAAGCAAATCAAGCAGCCGAACATGCAAATCAATTGAATTAAACATTTCCCCGCACAGCAGTGTGCACATCTGTCACAGTAAGCTCGAGGAAATCACATCAAAAATTTACACTTATAATAGAATAGTGCCGCTCTGAAGTAGACTACAAAATACTAGCTACCATAATTTGATGCTGCGTTTTATTGTATGTGAGTTTTTGAATGTGAAGTCCGCGATTTTTGCGACTTTCTTCGAGGCTTGTTGAGAATTACGTAGAAGTGATAATTCAATACATACTAGACATGATACACTTGCAATATATTGAAAAATTTTCTTATATAGTTATGGAAAATATTATTTTATAATATACAGTTGTATTTATTTTATTTAATGTATTCGGTCCGCAGACCTGGCCATCGACCTTCACTGGTCCTTCAGCCTGGATACATA
>JAODAC010029911.1:0-15206 GCA_027575185.1 Mimaenictus wilsoni
AGCATTTTTACACTTAGGATTTGTTCTGTGCAGGACCTATTTCTGCGGAAGCCGCCTTGGTATTCTCCAAGTTTTGGTTTCTCCGTGTTTATCTCTACAGGAAAAATTGAATTTATTGTTTTTGATTTAAGTTTTTTGTTGAGGATTGTGTCTACCCAGAAAATACTCAAAAAATTCCTTACAAAATCCACTATCTTCTCTCCTCAAGAAAAAATCATATTAATAAATATTAATCCTTCGGCCCCAATAATGTATGGCCCACCAAAAATCCATAAACAAGACGTACCTCTGCGACCTGTGGTTAGTTTCATCAACCTCCTACCTACAGTTTGTGCAAATTCCTAAATACAGTTCCACCAGATATATTACAATTTAATTCTCAATTTTCAATAAAAAACGCCGTCGAATTAATTAACAATATTAAGGACATCACTTTGCCACCAACCGCGAAACTAGTATCTTTCGATGTAAAAAACCTCTTCCCTTCAATACCCATATATAAGGTCTTAGAATTAATTTCACTTCGCCTAGATTCTCTCAATATCACCAATAAACAAGAATACAAAGAAGCCATTGACATCTGTACGGAACTTAACTATCTTAAATTCAACAACGTAGCATACATACAGAACTCTGGATGACCAATGGGCTCGCCATTATCCCCTCTTTTCGCGGAGATCTTTATGAATAACTTCGAAAATAACATATTGAACTCCGCGAATCCACTCAAGAACAAAATCTTGCAATGGTACAGATATGTGGATGACGTATTCTGTATATGGGCAGGAACTAACAGACAACTAGATAATTTCCTCAATGTTTTGAACAAATTAGACCCCGCGATCCAATTCACAATAGAAAAAAAAATCAAGCCATTAATTTCTTAGATATCACAATAGAGAGGGTGTCGGACAAACTCGAATTTTCTGTATATAGAAAACCCACTACCACGGACATATTAATGCCGTATAACTCTTTCCATCCTATGGCAATTAAACTCTCATCCATCCACTCACTGATCCATAGATTAGTCTCTATCCCAATGTCACCAGACAAATTCAACATAGAATTAAATAAAACTTTGCAATTAGGTTCAAAGAACATCTAAGAATCAACAATAATTCGGGGAGTCCTCAATGCTCGGCACTAACATACCACCTCATAACCGCAGGCCATAGATGCACTTTGGAAAACCTAAACATCCTCCACATTTGTAGCAAGAGCCATAAACTCAACGCTTTGCAGGCGATTTACATAAAACGTGCTATAACCATCAACGAGCACAAGGTTCTTAATGACCAAATAGAATTGCTGATAAACACACCCCTCACCGGCAATATTTTTATCTAAAAATTCTTAGTATATAAGCATCCTCCTAAAATTGTAACTCACCAGTACCTGATGATGGCGTGAGCCGAAATGTGCATTGTACAATACATTAAAAGTCTGTAAAACATCTAAACATTCGTGTAGTGAATTTATTCTCAACAATTTCTAAAAAATGTTTACCAATATCCGACAGAAGATTCCACCAACTATTTTTAGCATTGTTCATTTTAAAGCAACCTTTTTATGAGTAGACCAGTATTTTTGCAGGGACCCTCATCCGTGTTTCCAATGAGGGTTCCCCTTAGCCATAGGATTGCTCATCCCTATAGGAGAGTCATCAGTAGATGGTTCTCTATAAATCAGGCAATACCTTTAATTTTCGATACATTCGAGGTACTAATCGATACTTTATAAAATTTGATACCCCTTTTACTACAGTTGAGACTGTAATAAAAGGGGGCAAACCTAAAGTTTACATGGGTGATCATGAAATATACGTCAAACATGGTTTGTAAAATCTTGATAATATTATGAGGTATAATTAATTCCTGTCTAATAAGATACATTCCTACGAATCTATATAACAATTCTGGATATTGCTGTTCTCAAAATATAAAACAACTATATTGAACTATTTTAAAAACTTGATAAGGTCTCTAATGAATTTTATTATTTTTAGATACAAGGTGTAGTTGTTGCTACAATGTGCGAAAAAGTCGTCGATGAAGGAAAGAAAACTATAACAATCAGCTACAAAGCTCTATACCGCTACTCCAACATTCCGGCAATCCGTGAGAAGCTTTTCATCCTGGCACACCAGGCAACTGCACGTTGTCCACAATTTTCGGCAGCAGGATTCTTTAATGTTGATTTTGCAATGCTCTTCACGTTTGTCAACTTGATCACCACTTATGTGATTGTCATCATACAGTTTTCGGGCAACAAAAAGTAAACGTGTTTCGCAATTTTATGACCCCTTTATCGTCAAAAGTAGTGGTAAAATGTTTGATAACAGTTCTGTCATTTATTGTTGTATTCCGTGTACACTTATATATGTTACCAAATGTTCTAAGTAGTATTAATGAAATACGTATGAATAAATATAGTCCTTATATTTATGTAGTATAATTTTATTCATTCTACAAGTACATTTTACAAGATTTGCAATGTTGCCGATTTAGAAAGTAAAATTAAATGGCTACGAGGTCGAGATTCATAAATATTCATACGTCACTTCATGAACTCGAGTTCATAGATTAGATTATTGTTACATCATAGGTTTCGTGTATTAATCGTACGAGAAGAGCTAGTTCTGATCCGAGCAGCGCGCTGAGCACGTAGTAATACTGCGCTGAGCAACAAGTCGCGCTTGCCTTGAATTTAATTCACTATAAATAGTTTCATTGATTTAATTATGCGTTTACTCACGCGTGGAGCAAGCACGGTGCGCATAAACTTTCAGTTTAGTCGAGGATATCAAAGTGATGGAGTATTTGGTTATAAACCGAAGAAACATAATCAATTTAATGGTAATCTTACATAGCTCTTATTGCAACAATAAAAATGAAGCAATGTGTATTTTTAGTTAAAGAGGAAACTCTGGAAGCACGTAATAAGAATGGAAACTTTCAACGCTTTGTGGATGCTTATCGCATTCACGGGCATCGAATTGCGACTGTTAACCCTGTTGCTTTTAATCCAACATCAAGGTAATCGTGGCGTTAGAGACTTACCGGTTTAAATGTCTTATATTTGAAGAATCTTAAAGTGCTTGTTGTTAAATATTAAATCAATTAATATTTTATTAGGTTCCAGAATGAATTGGATCCTAAACAGTATGGCTTGACAAACGATGATCCGATTGACTTTGAAGGTATTTTAAATAGTACCGAAACAAGAACACAAGGAACAATCGAAGATGTCGTTGATTACTTAAAAAAAGTCTATGCTTTAAACATTAGTGCAGAATTTATGTTCTTAGAGGTGTCTCAGTCAATTTGTCAATTCTCAGAAATTTCAACTAATAATGTTTTAGACTGAAGAGGAACGCGAATGGTTTGCAAGCAAAATGGAAAAACTACCAAATCAAGAAGTTGACAAGGACACAAAGAAAACCATTGCCATAGAATTATTAAAATCACAGGCTTTTGATCACTACCTTGCCAATAAGTTTCCTGGTGTCAAGCGCTATGGCGGTGAAGGAGCTGAGTCTATGATGGCATTCTTTTCAGAGTTCTTTAAGATGTCTTCCCAAGGTACATATAATTTGCAATTAAACTGTAATTTGACGTTATCAATTACCTATACCCTTAGAGAATATCGAGCAAATTGTTATTGCAATGCCACATCGTGGACGACTAAATTTCCTAACAGGAATGCTAAACTTTCCACCAGTGAAAATGTTTACAAAACTTAAAGGATTGCCTGATTTTCCTTCGAAATTTGAAGCTACTGGAGATGTTCTAAGTCATGTTAGTAAGTACTCAATAAAACGATATCAGAATTAGATCATTAATGAATAGCTCTCCTTTATCCAAAGTCGCTTCAACGGACTTACGTATTAAAGAAAAGACCATCCATGTGAGTATGCTCTACAATCCATCACATTTAGAAGCTGTCAATCCAGTATCAATGGGCAAAGTAAGGGCCAAATATTTATACGCCACTGATGGTAGCGAATACAGTAATGGTGATTTTGGAGGAAAGATTGTAAATATTCAAGTACATGGAGATGCTGCCTTCGCCGGTCAGGGTATCAATCAAGAGACACTAGCCATTTCAAATGCCCCACATTATGAAATCGGCGGCAGTATACATTTAGTTGTTAACAATCAGGTTGGGTTTACAACACCCGGGCCTAGAGGAAGATCTTCCATGTATACAACAGATTTGGCTAAAATGATCTCTGCACCGATTATTCATGTTAATGGAGACTATCCGGAAGTATGACTGCTAAGTTGTAAACTTAAGACATTTGAATGATTCATCTATTGCAGGAAGTTTTAAAAGCAACAAGAATCGCATTTGAATATCAGAGGAAATTCAGGAAGGATGTCTTTGTAGACATGAACTGTTATAGGCAATGGGGACATAATGAATTAGATGATCCCACTTTTACCAATCCAGCCCAGTATAGACTTATCACTAATAGAAAGTATGACTCATTGTGCATATTAGGACATTACATATGATTAAAGTTAACTTTTGAACTTTTAGAACAGTTCCGGATAAATATGCGGAGGAAATAATTTCGGAGGGTATTATGACGGAAGATGAACGCACAAATCTTATTAAATCTCATAATGACTGGTTGAATAGTCAATTGCAGATGGCAGAAAGTTACATCCCTGAGGTTAGTGACACGACTATTTTTGAAAATATTGCATAAAATCTTGCCCTCCATTTATAGGACCCATGTTTCAAGAAGCAATGGACCGGTTTTATACAAGCTAAGAACGAGATAACAACCTGGGATACTGGAATTAGTAAAGAAGTGCAACAATTTATCGGCGCCAAATCTATAACATATCCAGATACATTTGTAAGTCAGAATTTCGTAAATGGCAAATTCTAATTTAAATATTTTAGAAAATCCACCCGAATCTCTTAAAGAATTACGTAAGTGCGCGGAAAAAGAAACTCGAATCTGGCGAAAAACTAGATTGGGCCACATCTGAAGCCCTGGCTTTTGGATCTCTAATTTATCAGGGTTATAATGTGCGGATAGCTGGTCAAGATGTTGGCAGAGCCACCTTCTCCCATAGGCATTGTATGCTAGTAGACCAAGAAACTAATACGATACACATTCCCTTCAATCATATTGATCCTAATCAGACCGGCCACCTTGAGGTGGCTAACAGCATTCTCTCTGAAGAAGCTGTACTAGGTTTCGAGTATGGTATGAGCGTTGAACATCCAAACAATCTAATAATCTGGGAGGCCCAATTCGGAGACTTCTTCAATACGGCACAAATTATTTTTGACACATTTATAGCAAGCGGGGAATGCAAATGGTTATGGTCATCTGGAATAACTGTTCTGCTACCGCATGGCTATGATGGGGCTGGTCCCGAGCATAGTTCCTGCAGATTAGAGAGATTCCTTCAATTGACGGACTCCAAAGAAGATAGACCGGATGGAGATAATGTAAATATGCAGGTGTGTCAGCCTAGTACTCCTGCTCAGTATTTCCACCTTTTGAGGAGACAAATGGTTAGGAATTTCAGAAAACCCTTAATAATCGTTACACCCAAGACTTTGCTAAGATTATCGGATTGCACTTCAAGTTATGCAGAAATGCAAGAAGGAACTTCGTTCCGACCAGTTTTAAGTAAGTTAAATACATGATAATGATTCAACTGTTTAAGAGGTTATCTCTTGCAGCTGATGCAAATGTGGCACCAAAGTCGGTCAAGAAAGTGATCCTCTGCTCGGGAAGACATTATTATACCCTAGTAGACAAACGTGAATCACTGGGACTTAATGATACAGCTCTGGTGAGAATTGAGAGTTTCTCTCCGTTCCCAACGCAGGAACTTCAAAATGAAATTGCTAAATATCCGAATGCAGTTAAATTCGTCTGGAGCCAAGAAGAGCCAAGGAACATGGGAGCATGGAGTTTTGTTAAAGCTAGAATGGAAAATCTTGTTGGAAAGAAGGTTCAATATGCTGGACGTGACACATTGCCAACTCCAGCCGTTGGAGTAGGAAAATGGCATCAGGAACAGGTTCAACATGTTGCTTCTAAACCGTTTGAATTATAATCTATTGTTGAATAAATGTATATTTTTAAATAGTATATTTTATTATAGTTTAAATAGGCTCCTATACTTTACTGATTATTTTTCCGTAGATTACGATTTCAATGTTTCTCAGTGTTTAAAATACTTTCATATATATAAATTAACTAAATTTTTAACACAAATTCTAATATTCAATTCTTTATTGACGAGAAGGTGAAATAGCGTCATTTTAAAAGTTTGCCGCCAATATATGAAGGCATAATATGGTATAGTATAGGACAAGGGCACTAGATGTCGCTATTTACTTTCTGGTCTACACATGTTATCATAAGCGGTATATAAGGAGCACAGAAACCATGCCAAAGCATACTTACCTGGCGTAGGGGTTACCGTGATCAACAAGGCGGTTCCCCCAGGGTGAGGCCCTCCCATTGCACTACGGTTGGGCTGGCCCCTGCGATTATCCCTAATGTGGATAACTCGGGCGCGCAATTTTTGGTAGTCGGGACTGCGTACGCGCTGTCCCGGTTTGATGATGTCCAAATAAAATATTTCCGGAGTTTTCTCTGTCAATCCCATGGCAAGCTCTTCTGCTTTTTTCATCCCACAATAGAAGGAAAATTTCACGTTTCGGCCGAATTTGCTGAACTAACCAAGGGGGCGCCTCGTACCACAGCACAGCCTTGAATGTGAAATCACGCAACATATGATTTTTTTGAGGTTATACATACATTCACATTCGTCATTATGGTCGTTATCTATGTACTAACAATGGGTTTGTTGCCTTCTTGTTATCATAATGACGCATAATTTCACAGCGTAGACTTCTGATCGTTAGTGCAGCAATATGGACTGTGGACTCTCAACAATATTAATTTTCCTCAACAATAATAAGAAGCAATGCGATAACCTCAATTCACATATCCATCAATTACTCTAGTCAACAATACGATAAGTCAAGAAGAACAACTACAAAAAGAAGAGCTACAAGAATGTCGTCAATATCACATGTAAGTCACTTTATGCTAACAGCAAAGATCGAAATTCATTGCAATTATAGAACAAAACTAAAATGACGCCCCCAAAATACCACAGCAAGGAAACTCTCATCATATGGGAAGGATGGAGTAAAATGGGATTAAGAGAAGTTGTGAGAGAATCAGCTGCCAAAGGCTGTCATGTGGAACTGGCTTGCGTCTTCCTCCAACAAAGGAAACAATGTTCTCTGGAAAGTGTTAAGGAATGGTTTAAACAAGAGGTAAATAGTCTTCCTAATCTCAAAACACTGTTTAGAACATAATTTTCAGGTCATGGAATGGGCTATTGAGTTATTGAAGAACAAACAGATCTTTAGAGCTTCGCACATTCTAAAAAACATAAAATTGGACCCCTTTGTTGAAATCACCAATATTATGCTGAATCTAACTGATGTGGATCTTGTAAACTTTTTAGCTAATCATTTAATAAAGAATGGTCAACTTTCTGAGGATGTTCAATTACAACTACGACTATATAATGTTATCGTAAAGGATCCGGAGGTTGTTGAGGATTTTAGGGCGATATCCGGTGTTTCTAGAGTGGAAGATGTAAATTTGAATGCATTAATATCTTCAGATCCTGTTTGGAAATCGGAGATAGTTGCAAAATTGTTTTTGAAACACAATGGTAATTTTTAAAACATTTAACTGTAAAATTCTCTATCAAACACTATTGTTATAGATTTTTCACTTTCACCTTTACTGTCTGCCCAAGATCTATGGTCACAAGCTCTTAAAACGAATGATACATCATTCATTCAAAACTGGTTAGAGCTACAATTTCACAGACCCTCAGAAAGTCAAGAAGAAGATCATCTATCAATTCTATTAACAGATTTACATATCACTGAACAAATGTTTGATGAATTAATAAATCAAACCGTCATTTATCAAGAAACCAAAGAATTTGTCTATGATACTCTTTCCAAATTTGGCAAATTCAATTCAAAGGAGGTGCAAGATATTGGACAAATCATTAGAAGATTATCAAGAAACACTGAGAATTTAGAGGAAATATTGAGTCAGCCATCTGCTAACCTGACCTACGATCGTTTTAAACAACTTTTAAAAGATTACTGCATTGAAAATGATATGTTCTTAGTCCTAGACGCATGTCTTCAAGATGAAGACTATCTTCAAGACGACAACAAAACACTAAGTTTAGTCAAATCTTGTAAAGATTTGGTTGAAAATCCAAATAACAGAGAAGTCTTGACTGCAAATCTACTAATGATAAATGAATATCTGCATGATCTCCAAGAAAATGATGAAACTTTTCAATCCTTGTTGAAGATTATATTAGTAAAACTGCAGAATTTGGATCTGCAATCTTTTCTAATACAAAACTCTCAAATTCTGGAGGTTTTGCCCACATTAAACACTCTTCTCAAAAAAATCTTATCGAATGCACCTTCTAGTGGCATAACCAGATATGATTTACTTAGAAAACACATGAATCTTAATGTTAAAGAGCT
Organism: Mimaenictus wilsoni; assembly: GCA_027575185.1. Taxonomy (NCBI): domain Eukaryota; kingdom Metazoa; phylum Arthropoda; class Insecta; order Coleoptera; family Staphylinidae; genus Mimaenictus; species Mimaenictus wilsoni. The sequence continues at coordinate 8,584 of JAODAC010029911.1, forward strand.
TTTTATTAATAGATTTGATGGAGATGTTGCGAAATGCCCAAATTTTAAATGTGCGGAATTGGTACAGAAGTATGGAAAGCACAAAAGGTTGGATTATGCTTCATATTTGTTTCATTGTCGGCCAGGAAAGGCTCTTCACCTTGTAGCCAAAGAAACCAATGAATATATCGAAACAAAAGTAAGGACATTAGCAATTAAAGAATTCCTTCGAGAAGATATTGGCGCAGCTTGCATCTATTTCTTGGATTGTTTGAATTTAAAAACTGATGAACTTAAAATCGAGTTGGATGTAGCAAAAGTCTTAAAAAACAAAGGAAACATTTCACAAGAAGACATTATTGAACTATTCCTCAATGGTAAAACTTACGAAGTTATTAAACGTTATGAAAAGTTGGTATTTCCAACGACAAATGTAGAATTTATCGAAAATTTTATACAACTTGAGCTTGGCATTAAATTATGTACTTTTTATGGATGTAAACTACCGGAAGTTTACTTGGAACAGCTGGGAAAGGAGTCTAAATGGATGGAGTTCCTTTTTATCATCCATAAATTCGAATATCCGCAGGAGCAAGTAAACAAATTAGTTGCGAGTTTCAGTAATCGTGCTCTATATGATCATATGTCGCATGCATTAGCTCACGATCTGGTTTTTGAGCCCAAGAATGTTTTACACCGTGATAGAGATGCTCGAAAATTCTTCTTGGCCAGGATCGGCTTGTTAAAGCATATAGACAATGATATGATGTCCAGTGGGACCTCTCAGTCAAGTTGGGGCAGTAATACCTCAAGTAGTAGCTTGTCAGATTATATCAATGAAGTTGAAACTTTGGGTGGTAATGAAAATCGAACAGATTTACTTCAAGTCTTGATTCGTTGTCATAATAGTAATGATCCACCTAAAGCTTTGTTATATGCCTGTCAACATTATAAATATCCTTTGCTTGCTGTTCTTGCAACCACTTACGAACCAGATTCCGTAGTGACATGCTGGTTAACTTGGTTAAGTATATCTGGGGACATTCCTGTTGAAAGTTGCGAAAGGCTGGCAACTGTTGGAAGTAGTGTGATGGAGTTTCTCAAACAGATTGCCGAAAAATCTTTTTATAAGACCCTTCAACAAAGCATGAGCATCTTTTTACTAGTAAGTTGCAATAAGAACATTCTACTTTGACTATATTTTTTAAACTTGCAGGATAATCCTCTGAAAATCTTTATTGATCTCCTCCTTGACTGCCAGAATCAAAACTTTGATATAAACCGTCATCATGGCACCCTCCTAAATTTTAGCAAACATTTGAAACTGAAGCGTTCCAATAGTTTTGTTTCGGAGATGGACCATGAAATGTTATACCTCAATAATAAACTGTGGATTGAAAATACTGCAATCACCTTACTTGCGGCGTTATTAAATAATGAAAGGAAACAACCCTATAGACGAGTGCAATTACTGAAAACGTTCAAAGAACTTAATTTGCAACAGTACTTCGCTGTTTCCTTGCCAAACTTGACAAACCTGTTTAAGTATTACGAATATTTCCACGAACGAAGAATTCCATTGTCTTTAGACTTTTACAAGTTATTCGATGAGGGTGAATACGATGAGGAGATTAAAACCTGGATACTTGAGATGACCAACCGAAAAATGTACGAAGAGGCTTTGAAAGTTGCCCAAATGGAGAATATTCTAATTGATGAGATACTAATCAAGAAATGCGAAAGTGCAGCGATGGAAGAACGTGAAACCGAACAATTTTGGATACGCTGCGAGCAGGAATTTAATAAACATACCATTAGCCCAGAAAATGTTGTAAAGTTTTATCAAGCAGTTAAAGTGCAAGATGAAATATTACATTATAAAATCTTAACCTTTGCATATACGTGGTGCCGCAAATATAATTTACAAAACCAGCAAGATGTTGAGCTAGAAATGTGGAGGATTTACTTAAAGTTGCCACAGAATATGCCTATTGAAATTGACAAACAAGTACGAAATAATTATCTAGAAATGAAGACAGACATTGATTTAATTGCTGTGAAGTATGAAGACGAGTTAACCCCATTAGAGACTGAAAAGTTGGATGTTGTAATCGCCAAATTACTGAAGGAAAATTCGATTTATCAAGCTTTCCGTCTACAAAAAATGTTTGTCGCTTATTCAAACATCAATTTGGACATATTACGCTTATGCTATTCGCTTGCCGAGGGAATAACTGTGCCAATACAGCTCACAGCTCAAGAAAGGCTTTTAATAAGAAGAGTGAAAAACAATAGGACTTATAGTCATCGAAGGAAACCGTTGTTTTCTTTTAGACTGTCTGGATCTTCACGTAGTCCTGCTTCTAGTTTGGGTGTGACCTTGATAGATGTTGAACCAAAGGTCCAGGATACTCTTTCCCTAATAGAAAACTTAGTGGAAGGACTTTCTTCCGGTACAGAACTTGGTGAAAAGATTCTAATGACTTACAGAATAAGTATGAATACAGATATCACTTACAATAATATTCTGGAAATTGAAGAACCCACTGCGTTGCTCTTAAATGCTATGCAGTCAAGTTGCCCGAACAAGATTGAAGTTGTTCACGATTTCTTCTGTGTTTATAATTGGAACAAATTGCAGGTACATTTTTTTCTTAGATTTGTTCTATACTATAGAATCTATAGTGTTATGAAAACCGTTAAACTACTTTGGTTTTTGACATATTTGAAATGTAACCGTCTAGTGGTTTGCCTACAGTCAGAGTACGGTTCTTACTATTCAAACATTTTCAGATTGCTGATTTTCTTTGCGAACAACTAATAAACGCAGTAAATGCTTCAACAAAAGCAAAAGAAAGTTTTAACATGATGTGGGACATAAATATTGACCAGGAAATTCACCTAATTCTTCAATTGTTGCCAGATTCATGCTCAAAACTTGGAATTAAGTTATATTCATACAGTAGTGCTTTACATAAAGCTATAACTGTAACTGAAGAAATGACGAATATATTTGAGTTAACTGTGGTCATAGAGCTGTTAATCTTAAGTCATGAATGTTATACTTATGATTGCAACATGGAGGGAATTTCAATAATCCTAAAGAAATGTCAAATTTTGATAAACCTACTTTTGGCATTGAAAAACTGGAGTTTGATGGTGCGTCTTTTGACTGGAGTTGGGAGATACAACGAATTGAACTATGTTTTCCATATCCTTCGTGATAATGATCAGTTCGAGTTTCTTCTGAGAAAGGGGAGTACAAAGGATAATGGTCTAAGAGTAGCTCTACTAGAATATTTAAAAAAGTTCTGTCCTGATAATAGACAACTTTATGAAATGGTAGCTTTATATTTCTCTTTGTATTCCGAAGTTGCACAACTTTGGGAGGCTGAATCTCGGCAGTCTATCAAGAATCTTATAGCCATATCCAAACTGGAAATGATCAATCGTAAAATTAATCCAGATGAATGCATTTTTGTTGAGTTTAGTAATACGGAAGGTACGAAAATATGTTTGAGCAAAGTCATGGAAAACTTTAGCCACGCAGCTGAATACCATTTGCAAGGAGAGAAATTGGCGAAAGCAATGAATGCAGCACAACAGGCTGAACTTATTGCCTTGCAAATATCTTTGATAAAAAGTGTACCTACGAACGGCACGACCAAGTGTATTTTAAATTTGACTAGTTTGCAAATTGCTGCATTATTCTCCAGTTTAACGTAAGTTACCAAGTCATTTCTAATATAGTAAACAGATAATCAATCTTTCTTTTGCAGGTTTCATCAAGCTCTAATTGTTACCGAGGCTTTCAATTACCAAGCAGATTGGGCACAAATTTTGTTTGAAAATTTCATCATCAAAAACGATCATAAATACTTTGATAACTATTGTCTGGCGTTTAATATCACAGAGAATTTGGTGCACAATATTTCTAGGCATTATTTGGCGAAAAATGTGCAAACTGAACATGGAGCTAATAATATGAAATTGATTTTAAAGATGCTCAGTTCGATTCATACTAAATATCGCATTGCAAGTGAATTAGGTTTTTCTGACTTAGTCGAGAGGCTTTTAAATAGCGATAAATTAAATTACCTTAAAGATACAGTATGGAAGCGTGGCTATAGGGAATAGATATTAATATTTGCAAATCATTGACTCGATAGTTTAAGCTGACAAATATTTTACAATGTGATCTTTAAATTTTAAATTGTTTAAAAAATAACGTGTAATATTAGAACTATTTATTGTTCTGTTGTACTAACTATTTTAATAAAGTGATTATATATTATTTAAATCAATAAACAATTTCATTATTCGATTTCCAAGTTTTTTTCTACTCCAGTTTTATAATATGCGCATTATTTTAATGATTTTGATAGAGTAATGATTTACACAACCTACTGCTGATCATATCAGGGGTTGGAGATAAAATTTCAGTATTGTTTTTGATTAAGAAATGTCATAAATTTCTTTAAAAATTTTAGGGCCTTCTTTATCACACTCGTGAGGTATGATGTTTCATTGCATGCTCGTTGTACAATATACTATTATTACATATTAACGCATTTTTAAAGTTGAAGAATATATTGTCATGAACTCGCTCCGTTCAAACATACAAAAGTACATCTTCGTGTGTGTCAAGAAAACAAAAATTGACAAACGGAAGAGGATCTAGGCATTTACCTCTGGTATGTATATAATACAATGTAGAATCGAATGGTATGATTGAAAAGCAAAAAAGAAGCGATGAAGGCGAGAAGCATTGACTACAGGGAATAAATAATATAGTAAAAATTGGTCCGAAGAAAAACAATTTTATTATTGACTGCCTAGCTTTTGCAGACGATCAAGACAACATGGCCGAAAATAGTCCAACGTACGAAAATGCAAATGGACTTATTAAATACCGAAGCCGAGACAGCGCGGCTGCCCATTTTAATTGCAAAGACTATATTCATAAAAAGTAAAGACTCGAGCACGATAATCTGGAGCGATAAGTGGGAAATTGTAAAAGTTGACAAATTCAAATAGTTAGGAGAGATTATAGATTGCAAAACATCTGAGAACGAAGCAATAATGACGCGAATACAGGAAAATGTAAATGGCGTTTCATTTAACTAGGAATGTCTATAATAAAAATTGTATATCAAGCAAAGCAAATGCATTATAAAACTGTCATACGACCCAAAGCAATGTATGCCGCCGAATGTCTGAATATTAATAAGAAAACGCTTCGCGAACATGCAGGAGAAGAAAATATTGAGAGAAAATTTGAGACCGGTCAGGGAAAGTGGTGAGTATAGACACAGGCATGCCAAGGAGCTATACACACATATAGAAAAGTTGTCTAATGCCATCAGGAAAAGAAGGATATACTTTTATGCACACATAGCCCGAAACGACTGGATGAAACAGAAAAAAACGTACAAGAATTGGGCAATGCATCAAGGAATGGACGCCTTTAAGAGAGAAGCTGCGAAATAGTAGACTGAAGGAAGAAGTAGCCATAAAGGGAGATACACCCTGGATTGAAGAAAGAAAAGAAAGCCAGAGACAGAAAATGAAAGCGTCATCGAAAAAAAATACATCTTGAAAGTTGATGTAAATGTAATACAGCGCATAAATACAACAATGAAAATTGTGTTCCGTAACTCGAAAAAAAAATCAATTTAAGAAAGCTTAATGAAAACCTAAATATCACTGGTTATAACAAGAGAAAACACGAAAACGATATTAATACCATTAGAAATTGTTGAATTGGAATACAAGTAAAGGTGTTGTTGAGTAAGTTTTGGATAATCGTAAAATACAACAAGCCGAAGTAAGACAATATTAAAACAGATATGGTTAAACAAAGAAACCCTGAAATTTGCAAGAATATAAGTACATTAGAAATAAGTTTACAGAAAATTTTATGAAAATCGATCACTGTGCGCCGACACAAAGACGGCTCTCAGGGAATTTGACGGAGATGGGTGCTTGGAATATTAAGTGACGCACTAAAGAGGGGTCCTTAAAACCAACTTATGGATATGTTACGATACTTTGGATATTTTGAAAATGCCAATTTAAAAGAAATGACCGGTCCACTATCCCTATTTAAAAAAGCCTCTGCTAAAATGGGAAGTACACCTCCCTAAGGAGACATAGATTTGTCTAAGGGTGGCGCGAAAATTTACGAGAGGGATCACCCTTAGATACCATGGAACATTATTACGGAAACTGAAAGAATCGAAGAAAATATTTTTAAACATTTGGGCGGCCAAAAAAGAGCACTAAAAGCCTCTGGTATAGAAGAAGTTTTACCAATAATAGCTCTCGAAAGAAAACTGTAAATTCATCTAAGGAATTACGTGAAATGTCCGCCTAGATGGCAGGTCATATAGCTTTTGTTTTGTATTTTTTGCATTCTAAATAATACGATAATGCATGAAACCTTTCTATATCTTTATAAATATTTTATAAACATCAGTTTGAGGAAAAGAATTAAAATATTAATAGGTTCATCAAACAATTCTTGAAGCAGACCATTTTACAGTGCAAATTACAATATACGTTAACCTGTGTGTGTCACGTGCAATATTATATGATTTTATGATTTCAAATGCAAATACCGTTCTGACAACACCAATTATATA
>JAODAC010029922.1:0-15206 GCA_027575185.1 Mimaenictus wilsoni
TATATATATTTACCATAGACTGGGCAGCGGGATTTTATTCTGAATCTAATTTCAGTGTTATTCGTTGCAATTATTTTCGGTGAAAATCTCTAATCCACCCGTTTTAAGGCCAACTATTATTAACTGCGGTATCAAAGAGTTGCAATCATATTCTAGGGCTATTCTAAAGGATTACTTTCAGTTCTTCTTCACCTTTACGTTTAGTCTTGTCTCACGAATGTTTCAAATACATAGGTATTAGTTATATTTAAAATGCAGATTCACCACCTTTTAAATATATTGGTCAGACATGACTAGGCTTGCATACTCGAAGTCTGTTATCGTAGAGTCTGAAAGTCCTCTTAGAATTTTGTTGCTTTCCCGATTAGTGCACGTAATCAATGAAATTAACCATGCTCTATCTCTAAAAGTGCGAATAGTCTATCGGAAAAGTATTTCCGGGTTATTATAAAAATGCTATCACTGTTATTTGTTGATATTATGCAGTTATCTGAACATCTCATTCTGAAGAGTATTCTGCGATATATTAGATATATTATTCAAAAATGATAGTGATTCTTGAAAACGTTAGTGTTTGTTTCTAACGCCAATTAGAATTATCCTCTAATTCGGAAAATGTACTGATATAAAGGTGAAAATCATTCTAAACTATTTTGTTCTGAATATCTGAACATTTCTAAGTAATTGTATTCGCTAAACTTCGGTATTTGAAAGTTCAAAAAGTACTTATTAATACTTTTAATTCAGGCTTGGTAAGTGCTACTTATATTCATTTTCTGAATACTCATTCTGAAAATCGCTCTGTTATATATTACTCAGAAATTGAGGATAGTGATTTCTGAAAGTTAACTTTGTGTGAGTTTCTAATATCAATAACAATTTAGGCAAATTTGGCTAAATTTTATTTTAGGAAACGCTACTTGCAAGTCAGCCTCGGAATAGTTATTCGGAACGCTTTCAAAGCTATTTTATTCTGTGTTTGGAGCATTGTTATTCAATAATTGTACTCCAAATTTCTGTATTCAGAAGCTCCAACGGTCTTGTCGATAAATTTACTTCAGTGTCGGTAAACGGTACTTATTTTCCAATTCTTAATAACTGTTCAGATCTCAAATGTATTGATATTCGATAAATTAAAAATATATTCATCCTACAGACTATTCTATTTCCCGGAAATATCTATGACACTGCCACAGTTCTCCTCTTTACCTAATCTTGATACTTATTACCCTTCCCAGGTGCTCCTATCTTTTCATTTCAAATTGCAAATTTCTATTCTATTTTTGTCTTTTCCAGGGTGACAATATGATGTCTTGTCCGTTACCAATCATTCCGGTAATTCAACCGTTGCCATCACTCAACTCCCAGCCAACGGAATACCCAATTCATATAGGCATTAAGGTAAGCTATCCTAAAAATTACAGCCAAAAATACTCAACAAAATTCTTCGAAAATCTCAATTTTATGGAATTTTCTGGCGGAATGTGACGCTAATAAGTCGCGAATCGAAATGAAGTAAAAAGTTTGGCCGGCTCGCAGCTTGAAGATTAGCGGCGAATTAAAAAGTTTCTCTTTCTCCGCGCCGGACAAGAACAAACACTTTCGAGAATATCCTGTTTCTGTGCGCACAGCGCTAAATTTTTAAATTGCCAGGCGTCGCATTTTTTTCCTCTCGGAATTTTGCGCCTCTCTGCTTCGCTTCCGGTTGAAAACTCGCGCATTGCATATTGCACTAATTATGTAAATAGCATTCTTTTGCTTTTGATTTAAAATTTTTAAATTTTAGATTCGTATCGCACTTCGCTATCAGCGTTACTTTATTTAGAATTAAGAAATTGTTTGATATACAAATCTCTTTTATTCGCACATCTAACAATTTCGTAAAGCAGTCGGGGCGATTTACATAAAATATTTTAACGCTTCTTGAGAGACAAGAATAAATTTTAATTAAAGTCGAGTACGTAATATGAATTTTATGTTTGATGCAAAATTTTGTTATTTGATACTCTTATGTGTATTACGTGCACGCCGTTGAAAACTAAATTACGAATCTATTTCCTTGTATCGTTGTGGAGAATTAATTTGGAAATTGAATCTTGCGCCCATCCCACAATTAAATAACATTTGGCTTAGATTCTCGCAAGTTTAAAGTCGAACTTGAGAGACTGGGTGAGTGCGGCGCTTTTCTTTGATGGCGTAGTTCCGTCGAAGTTTACAACGGTGAGATAATGTAAGCACGAAATTGGTATTACGTTACTGATTTGTTGGCATAACACACTTTGTTGTTGGGGTGGCGTATGGTGGGTGGTGTTGGTATAGGGGGTTTGGAGAATACGCACAGGGAAAGTTACAGGGAAAAATTACGTGCGGTGTAAAAAATAACGAGTAAAAGTCATACCGGCTTTGCAAAGTTGTTCCGACGCAAGAGATCAAAGCGGTAGCGCGCAATTTTCTTCGGGTTTGCCTTTAATAACTTGATGTGCAGCGCACATCTTCGTTGGTTTTGCATCTGACGTAGATAGAAGATTATCATGGGAATATTATTTAGCTACATGCTCCCCCCCCCATCCCTTCCCTCCGGTGCCATCCTGCAAAACAGCTTTGCCAAAATGGGTACAGTTGAAGAATTAAATTAATTATGCGTGTTTGACTTGTACCATCCATGTACAATCCGGACATTATATCTGAGTGGATTTTTGTCGCATTGGATTTATGCCAGTGCTCGACCGATGGGGTGTACGTTCCCTGGGTCACCGGGTCCTTGAACACATACAGATTACCCCCGGCGTTGCACGTGCTGAACGCCTCGTTATCCTTTAGCCATTGTGACAGATGGCCGGTTGTTGCCTACCTGCCGCACGCACGCACGAAAGGATTCGTCCTTTTCCTCAGCGTACCCCCTCGTCTCCCTTTGTGCCCATTGTCGGCATGTACAAGCAGCGGACGGAGTCGCCTAATTGATGGATGGTCCACCCGTCCAGGTCGCCGTGCCGGATATTTATTTCCATATACGTCTGCGTGATTTTCTAATTCCAATGCGTGCCTACACACGCGCACCTACAATCAAATACCTACCAACCCCTGATTTTGTCCTTAACTCTTGGTTTTTTTTACTTCTTGTTTTGCTCTTCTGGTACAGAGGTTACGGCGAAACAATTTCAACGTAAATTGTAAAGCTATGGTTTAAAATTTCCATTAAAATATTTCCTGCGACGAGGGTGCCAATGCGGGGAATGTTTTGCGGGCAATAAATTTTGAATGGCCAAGGTTTTTCTTCATCTCGTTCGATGTCCGGTGGTCGATGTTGCTTTATATATAAATTGATATTTTATGGTCCCATGGGCTAGGGATCTTTTTTCTTTTTATTCTACCGGCGTTTTGCCTCTTTCCTATCGTCGCTTTCTCAGTCTGCGAGTGTGGTTGTTATCTGTTTTTCTTCGACTTTTTTGGGCCGGTGTAAAATTTCCACAGCGTCACTCGACTATTACGAGTGAGACTACAGGAAAGGTGGGGGGAGAACGTCAAAAAGAGGATTTTGCAGACAACGACGGGTGTTTTGAAAATGGAAAAAGCAGACAAAACAAAAATGGCGCACCACCGGCTAGCAAATAAGAATAAGACGAAAAGCCGCATTAAACCATGCCGAAAATGTAATTGAATGCGATTAAAAGGCGAATCTTCTTTAATGGCTGGTGATGAAACTATGTGACCGGGCAAAACATTTGATTTTTATATTGCATAATTTACCAATTAGTGGGTCCCGTCGATCTCGTAAAATCGCCGGTCGTGGGTTCCTCCTTGAAAATTTAAAATATCTTCAGTGTTCTTTTAATATCGGGGCCTGCCAGCAATTTAATAAGATTGTATCATGCTGTTGCGAATCCCGGCATCCTGCTGGTGCTCTGGGCTCTTCACGTGGCAGGCGTTCGCTGGCGAGCTGTTGATAGCGTTATTGCTGCCAGTATGTGCCATTGGAAGCTGGTGGTGGAAAGCGTCCGAAAAGGTGGCAGGCTGGGAGTCGAAGTCGATACTCGGCGTTCTCACGTGCTCTTTTGGCGTCTACTTCTGTACATAATATCGCAGCCAGCAGTAGCACCAGCCGAGCTCCTGCCGTCGAGGAGGGGGCGGGCGTTTTGCGCTGCAGGCGTGCAATGCTCGCTCACTCCTTGGCCTGTTCTACCAGCTTGGATTCTCTTTTGCGGCTAGCAGGAGGCAGCAAGGGGAGGGTTTCGCCGGATAAAATGTGTAGTAAATTTCGATATGAAATTTCCCACTAACTTCCTTATTTATTGAGGAAAATGTAATTTGCTCGTGAGCTAGGCGCGTGTGTTTGTTGCATCCTTTTCGAAATTGCAGGATGCAAGTGTGGGAAATGCATGCGGTGATCCTGCTATTTCTCGCCGAGCATCTCGAGATCACAGGGTATCAAGTGTTCGACGTTATTTGCTACTAAACCGTGTAATCGATGCTAGGAAGTCGTTTTTTTTTTCTTTCTTCTCTTTGCAAAAGAGGATAGGAAGATGTAAGTGGCAGGATTTCGAGGAAGTCACGTTTAATCTATTAGCATTTAAGCGTGCGCACGTCATGTTATCGAGTCCTCTTTTAACTTTTTTCTAATTTATTAAATATGTCTGCTTCAAACTTTATTCGTATGTTTAATACAATACAATTGGGTCTTCATGAAACTTTTATGTATTCAAGTATACCAAGACTTTTAAATGTTTGATATTGCTGGCAGCATGTTTGGTGTTTTTGTTTTCCTGTGTGAAAATTTTTACTTTTGCCCAGCTAGAAGAGAAAGGAAAATCGCGGGGAAAGTTTCGCCACCGGTTCTGCCACAGGCGCGCCGCCACCATGAGGCAAAATTCGGCGAGAGTCGCTGGGGAGTTTAAAATTAGGGGCGATTTAGCCCACCAAAACGTTGCACACTTCTGCCGGCGGTTGCCTACCGCCTTCGTTTGCGAGTCCTTCGAGGCCGATAGCTCACTCAGTTGCGACCAGCCCAACCATCTTTCCTTACGGACCCGAAACGAATGTAATGGCTTCTGAGCAGCCCTCGTGTATGTATGTATGTATACGTGTGAGTGTGAGCAGGTTCGAGTTTAAAATCGAAGGGGCTTGTCTGACGATGGCATTGCGCCAACTTCTTCCCCATCGAACCACGTTCGTGCTGGCGGCGGAAAAGCTAGAAATTTTCAACTAAAGAAGAAGACACCTTGCGAAGTGGAACCAAAATTTCACCCCGATTTCCTCCACAGACCTCGTCCTCGTTTGGCATCGTTCGTTTCGGTCGTTTAGGTATTTGGCGGCTTTGTTTTGCGCGTTCTCCCCTTCCCCTCCCCCCCCCCCCCATCGTTTGGCGATGTTTCCCGGGAGAAAACATTTGGTTTAATCCTTTCGGCAACCAACCGCCGACTGCTTTTGCAGTCAACCGCGCCATCAGCATAATAACAGCGCATGTAAACGAGGACTAAAAAGGAGTAAAACGAGTGAAACAGTCATTAGGTGATTTACAATGCGGCTAAAGTGATATCGGATTTTCCTAATTCTTTGCGTTTTCCTCGCGCCAAAAGTTTCCTATATTTGTCCAGCGAATTTAATCCGTGGCATCAAATTTAGTTACACGTGTTCCTTTATACGCTTTCATCTGACTGTAGTGGATTCAAGGATTCAAGATCGGCCTGTATGTTACCGTGGCGCCTCACACAGCTTAGAAAAGCCCTTATCTAATTTGGTCGGATTTAGATTACTAATAATAATCTAATATTGCGTCGACTGGTTGGTTGCTGGGTTGGATCTGCCCCAGTCATGTGCAGCTAAAGGTGCCGGACATAGCTAGATCTACTTGCCAACCGTGTAGGATGAGGCATGACCGTTCTATTTCGTTCCCGGGTGGAACGCTCGGTCGGATTAGGCGCCCTGGAAGGCTTCGGCCCTTTCGTCCACGGCCTTCGCCGAAACTAGCAATACAGATGGATTCATCCCGCGCACACTCACATTCGCTCTCGCTCGCCTTTTACAGCTTCACCTCGAAATTCATTTCGGCCGTCGATTTTACAACTGGTCATTTCTGGTTCGTGGGCCTTCGTATTATGCCATTAAAGGATTTACAGCGTGTTTGTATGGTTCCAGTACTTCAGTAACCAATGATCAGCCACGTTCACTCTCCCCTGATGGGCGAAGAGAACTACTGATCCCCAACTATGGCGTGTCGAACTAACATTTACAATAAACTTTAGGAAAAATTTGTGCGGGTCCGCTTTTATCAGGTCTACAGATTTATGAGCGAAATTGAATTCGAATAATACACCTGTAAATCTGTAATGCCCTCTTGGCGGCAGCTCGTCGCAGCTGTAGAAGGGTGCGCTCAATGGGCTTGCGATGATAAAAGGAGAAGGGTGGTAATGGCAAAATGGGGCGAATGATAAAATTTTATTTTACCGTGGCATAAAAATACATAACGTGTCGCGAATGTGTGATGGTGACATCGGGAGGGTTGAAAAGAAAATCCCCAAGTACATAAATTTACTTTCTTTTCAGCAAGATTATTGAAAATTTCCATGTATGTAGACTTTTTAGTCAAAATAAATTTGTAGTATTTACGGATGAGATTGGAGTTATAAAGATATGGAAAAACATGTTTGGTGATAGAAAAAGATCTGCTTATTAGACTCATCCTCTTCCTCATACTTGTCGTTAGGCTTTAGCCTCTCTATTGTGCTTTACGCTGCTTCTGAAGTAGATTTCCATGAATCTCCAGCGTTTACGTGGTCGTTCTATGGGTCTTGATCTGTTTCGGCATGTATGTAGTATGTACATCGGTCAAACGAATTCGCCTTTGATGCGATGCAGTTCCGTTGGATAGTTATTTGAACATTCAAAATATGACTAGAAAGTATTCTTAGAGTTGACGATAAAATTATATTTTACACAAAGGAGAAGTTCTCTTTTAATTCTATAGATTCTCCGTAGCATCTAATTGATCACAGTTATGTTCACACCTTTTAGTGTGAAAATAAATTTAGTAATAAATGAGGTATATATTATTCACTTGATATGCCAAAAATGAATTTAGAATATAAAGGCACATTTAAAAGTCCCCTCATAATGTGGTGACTCTTCTCAGATAACAGGTGAAACATATCGATCAATTTACCTGACTGAAAATTTGCTATGTCGTATGTATGAAGGTTTGAATAAACCTCATGAATAATGTGAACGGCTTAAAGTTAGAGCAATTATCGGCAAGTCTATGCACGCACGCACAGATACAACCAACAACAAATCTATTCTCTCGTTGGCACCGGCAAACATTGCATAATTTAATATTTATATCCATATGAAGTTGTACGCACGAATGCATGAACAGTAATTCGTTCGCGCGGATAATCGCCCGATCGTTCAATCGGCGATCGAGTGCATGCGATTATGCGCTGCAGGAAAATCTATTATTATAATTATAACGATTATGCAAAGCGCCCTCTATCGTTCATGTGCCTCTTGCGAGTATGGAAATGTGTGGAAACAAGTCCGATAATTATTGTATTAATTGAACACTATTTCGGTGGCGGTCTTTGTCCACCCTATGCACACGCCGGCTAAACATTACTGTGACTTATCGAGATTTCGACGAGTTTAAATCACATGCGGGCTGCGCACCTCTGCAGTAATGAATTAATGAGCTTTGCATAATTAAGTTACTACTTCATTCGATAGTATTCTATAGGTATATGATTGGTTTTCACTATTGTTCCAAGTAGCTTTTCGATGCGCTCGACAACGCTCTTCTTTTTACGACTCTACAGTTTTTCGCACTCCTGCAAAAGTTATTAAATTAATTAACGTAAATGCAAGGAGGTTGGTACACAGTTTCACCCAACGAGTGAGCAGCTATATATAATTCGCGGGTCTTTGGGAACTTTTAATTTAATTACAAATGTTTTTAATGTCTGCGTGAATAAGCATGCATTTTGTGTTAATGAAATATTTTCGTTGTGTGTATACTGCGCACGCGGTTGGCGTTTATTTAGGTATTTATTATAAAAATTTTATTTAATTAAGACTTGATTTCAATAGATGGTTGGTGGATGCGCCGGGTAGACGCTGCGTGTTTGTGTGGGTGCTGTGGTGCCGGCGGCATTGGTATCTGCTGGTGATTGCGATAAAAAGTAATTAAAGTCTTGCCATCTCCCTCACTCGTTGCTTTGGTTTCCTGTACTCTTTCACAGGAAAGAAGGTTCGCTTGTTTTTGTATCGTTGGCTACATTGAATAAATGAGATACTCGTTATGGTATGGTATATGCTGCAGGAAAATAAAATCTTTAAAACTTTATTTAAATCTTAGTTTATCACTGAATAACTTTCTTGTAGCAGCGAAGAATGAAGTAAGTGAAGCAAACACGGGACTAATAATGTTTTAACGGGGTATTTTCATGTTTATTCCAAAGGATAAACGTTTTATTAATTACGATATATTTGTATATTTATAGTGTTCGTGTCATACTCGTCAGGTTTAGAAACAAATTTGCTCCCACCTAAAAATAATTTGAAGTGTTATCACGCTCCAGTCTATTATTTTGGGTTTAATTTTCTCTCCCGCCGGTGAGAGAGTAACAAGTATTCTCTTATTATGATAGCGTTCTAATTAAAACGTTCAAGGGTCTTGTGGTAGTGGGGGCACGCCCTTGTGCTTGCTAGGTCGAAGAATTATGTTGCTAGGTAGTCTGATACAATTCGATGACGTGGTAATTGCGCCCGTGCATCCGATATTCATGTATTCATCCGGCTGTTTTGTTTACATTCGTGTCTTGCCCTGGAATCAACAGGCTTAAAGAACGTAGAGTAGCCTAGTCGGCGTTGGTCGGTTGGTGCAGGCGGGTGTGGGTGGTTTGATTGTGCGCCGTCCCGATGGCCGGCTGATTAGATCCGACCATTATTGACCGTTGATGTCCGCGCCGTTCTACCACTGCCATTATCGCCGGTTTGGCCCCCTGAAAGATGATTATCCGCACCCGCTGCTCGCCATTACTGCGCGACCCGACTCTCTATTCACACATTCACTGTCCGATTTACCAAAACCTGCTTTGCCTGTTGATATTTTCCACCATCTGATTTGAATACCACAATAGGGTTTGCGAACATTGTATGTTAGTTTGGCCATTGACATTTTTTCGTTTATTTGCGTCGCTCTCTTGTTGTTTCTCTGAATTTAGTTTTGGAGTGGGTAATTGACGAGTGGAAATTGTGCGGAATGGTCATGGAATGCGAATGACTCGCCACATCGCCCCGGTCGAACAGTCTAGTTAGTCGCATCTCATCGCAATTACACTTTGCTCCTGCTGCAAATATTCCGGCAGCGCATAAAGCCAAGAGCATCAAATTGTCCTCTTCATCTATTAACGCACGCTACGGTCTCCTGCTGTTTGGACGAATGCCGATTGCACGCGTATGCGTCAACCGCGTACCACCGCCTGTGTTGATATAAATCCCTGAAATACGGGTTTGATGATCATTGAGGTAGATCTTGCATTAGTGGAACATATTTGATGCATTTCCACCATAATCCTGTAGAGATATTAGTCCACGGTCGTTAATTAGGCTTTCCGTATTGATACGCTTAGTGCGCCCGAATACTGCAATGTGTATTTTAAATTTAGTCGTTACTCTTGATGATTTAATCATTGATTAGTGGAGTTATTAGTCAGTGGATTTAACGCATACCCATGTATAAATATGAAAGGACAATAGAACTGATAATATGCAATGTTGGCAATGCCCATGCTGCCTTGGGTTGAAGCCCAAGCAATGCTTGATAATAAGATATTTGGTCAAGGGATGGTTGCGAAAAGTACTGTGGTGCAGCACCGAAGTGCAGAACGGTGATTTGTGCCGCGAAGGGATCTATACTGCGGTGCAGGCAGCTATTTCAATTACGTCAATTTTTTCAATATTTTTATTCTACATCTATAGAATTAACAAGATAAATATGAAACATTTAAAAATACACACAATTTAATAGTATGCTCTTGCTCCGCGCACTGTCCCCGTGAACGCCTCGAAGCTGTGTCACGCTGCACCAATTTTGCTTTTCTCGAGTACCTCACGGAATTTTGCGATAAATGGTTAAGATTTTAAGGAGTATCTCCTACTGCTATTGCAGTTTGGTACCATCTAATGGGAATTACAACCCAATCCATCTGTGTTGTTGCAGGCTACGATGACTGAGAGCAGCCTGTCTCTAAAATATTTAACTATGCTCCGCCAATGTTTTTTTTTACAATAACAATTATGTCAAGGCTCACGTTTTTGAAGTACTAGATTCATAGTCCTTAAATCATCGCGCGAAATAGCAAGGTGAATATTGATTATAACAAATGTGACACTTGTATTTATAATCACCCCCTGGATCATCTAAGGCTTCTTTTTTGGGTATAGTCAATCTTGAATGGTTAGGCATTAAGAATTGTGGTTGGAGTGTGAGGAATCCGCATATTGAATGATCGTGTTTGGTGTTTGTGTTTCATATCATGACGTTTTCACCTATCATGTGGAATAATATTTGCAATCATCGTAGAAACGATTGTGTATATGTATCGTCTGTGTGTGTGTGTGTGTGGCTGCGATCTGTTTATCTTTATTCTGACAACCTTGCGGTTTGGGGAAGATACACACACGGTGGGTGTGTGCGTGGTGTTTGCGTCGACCGCGTCGATCCACGCACGTCCCACAAGAGACACGGCAGGGAGCGAAATTGTCTAGATTAGCGAAAGTATCCCGGGCGTTGTTTGTCGGCGTGTCGGGACACACTTTGATTGTTCGTATGCGGTTGCCTGGAGACGGCGTGTGTATTACACTATCGCCGCCTCCGTGCGGTGTTAATGCGCGTGTCGTACCTACGTACTCAGAGGTTGGAGGTGGCGTTGCCGGTTCGATGGATTCCTCGTTCGCAGACGGCTAATTCGTAGGTGTTTGCATGTGTGGGAGTGTATGTATGTGTGCACGAGTGTTATCGGTCGCCCCCGTGTTGAACGACATTGATCCCCGAGCAAAAGGATGCAGCCCGAAGAGTTGTGTTTCACGATGCACTTTGCTCGCCGCGGCGGATGGCAACAAGCGGCGCCGAGAGCACCATGTATAGACATGAGGATAATGCGAGGATACACACGCGGGCGGGAAGAGAGGATAATGCGGGGGATTCCTGGGCGCTTTGTGCGCTCGCCGAGGAGAGCAGGTACGCGCCATGGGCCCCCTGGTTGACGCCGGAAGGAAACGTGGGAAAATCGTCGGAATTGATGATATTGATGGCGAAATGCACATTAGATTGTTGCGTGATTTTAAGGGTAATTGCCTCCGTGCAATGAGCGCGGGGCGGAGGTCGCATGAAATGCAAAATGGCCCGGGATGAATTTTGAATTAAGCTTCCCATCATACGCTGCTAAATTCGCTGCCAACAACCGGGCCTCTCTATATTCTGCGATGAATTAGATTTTGTGCAATTATCTCGGACGATGGGACGGTTTATTTGGTTAGTTTATTTACTTGGTTAGTGTTATGGTTTCATTTGTCTCGTATTCCACCATATATATATAATTTCATTTATATGTAATATGTATTGTTCTAAATTCGAATAGACAATTGTTTTAGAAAATTGTTTTTGATGGAGATTTAAGAAACTTAGTAGGAATAGAAAAATGGGAGAATCTTCTGTAATGTAATTGTTTCCATTCATTTGTTCATTCATAACAAATTAGCATTTATCCAGAATAGGAGAGTGTGCAGTGATCTATGTATGTTCGGTATGAAGGAAAAGAACCTACAGTAAAGACACCTACAGTAAAAGCATAACCTAGACTTTCTGCGTTTCAAAGATTGGAAACTTCTAAAGTTTAGAATCCAGTTGTGATATTACCAAACGTTCTTCAACGGTGTAGGATAGTCCCACAGACCAGTCCAACGATAATATCAAATATTAAGCCTTCCTACGCCAAGCTGCCAGAAATCACATCGTGGCATACACATAGCCTCATAAGTTACAGAGAAGTGGTTCTGATTACCGAAATCTTTGGTAGGAGAATTGATTGGTCAATCTGAGGAAGGGGTAAAATGAAGATGGAACAGCAGAAATACTGGATAAAATCTGATAAATAAAAGTTTTAGTAAGTAGTATCGAAATGTAGTTTCGGGTTAGTTTGGAAGGAATCGGATTACAACTTCAGTCTACATGATGCGTTCATTTATTTATAATCAATGAATTATTAATTACTAGTCCCGGTAACGTTCACGTCACAACAGTTATTGTGCACTAATCATCTGGTTTTGACTTGTCCCATATTATCTTACCATTCGATCATGTTCTTAGGGTATCTCATTATTGCCAAAACTATATTAAAGGATCTCTCAGAGAATACTGTCATCAGATTACATCTTGACTAATATTATTTTGATTGTACCATGATCCAGCCAAATGGCACAGCGGTATGTTCAATGACTGCTGAGCGCAAGGTCCCGAGTTCGATTCTCGGTAGGGATGCATAGTAAAATGAACTCGTCTGCTTATCAATAGCCTTTAATATGACTAATTACAAGAATTACAAAAATAATTGAATAGATTTAAGAGGAATAATATTTTTAAAACCAAAATTATATTAGCAAATTGTTATATCAAATTCAAAGCTTTTTGAGTTATTGTATTGGAGGACCATCTAAATGAGGTTCCCCCTTAAAGCATTTCCATCAATCTACTAGGCTACAAGTTATTCTGGTCCTAACGAAATTCAGGAGCCCCCCAGATAAATGTCTAAGAATGAAGAAAGTGGAAGGTTAATATTCCCAAGCTTGATCCAAATTGTTTTTACCCACCCTTATTGTCTGCCCTTCCTTACCGATAATTTGTTGATTTGATAACAGATGCGTATTTCGTATTCAGCCATTAGCAGAGACACTTAATTTTTTTTATACGTTTTCGTACTATTTCCCGCTGAAATCAATTAAACCAAAGTGACATGTTTGCTAACAGTTGACGACAACACGGTGATAATTATAATTGTTAATTAATATGCTATCGCCACGCGGCCGACAATCGACGGCATGTGTGCGGCTGATGGTGTTTGCGGGGGCGGCGACGGTGGCGCATCTCCGGCGGCGGCGGCGGCTCGTTTCTGCGTCTGCCAGCAGAGAGCGACTTGTTTGCGTGTGCCTGCTCCTGCTGCACCTCCCGGGCGGCGGCAGGCTCGCGCTCTCGCAATTAATTATTTCGCCTCTAATTAGCCGGCAATCGACTTGGCGGGGGCAGGAAATCTCGAATCGCGCAATCCTGCATCTGTTGCAATCAAAGGTCTCACCGCGGCCTGAAATGGAATATTTGCAGCGGCGCAGTGCGCACATCAGGGGAATGACTTCTGTGTTATATCCCCACAGTTTGGCAGCGCGCACGCGGAAACATTGTAATTGAATTTCGCAACATAATGGCGAAATATTATTACACACATATTATTCCCAAACACTGTGCTGCATTCAACGTTTAATAATTAATGTTTTTGTTTCAGGTGAGTTGAGCGTTTTGCAGTGATTTGCCTCGACTGTGTCTACATGTTGTTCATGTGATTGGTGAGTACGTTTCATGTTTTCCAAGAGAAATTGTCTCTCTAGTTGCTCGTTTTCCAACTGTATCAAATTGAGAATATCTTTTTCCAAGTTGAATGTTGAAATTCCCGCTCCACCCCTGAGGGTAAGACGGGCGGTAGAATGTGTTTGTTGACTCTCGACAACTTTGACTTCTTTGTCGATGTCGTAGTGTGTCATTAGCTTTGTGATCCATCTGCCAAGGAGCTCCAGTAAGTCTTGCTAGAGGTGTCTAATTATGCCGCAATTTGCACGGTTGCAATTAGTCGCAGGTCGTGAACTTTCGTCCTGCTGGAATCCTTGTCGATATTTAACTTTAAATATGTTAAATTATGAAGGGGGAAATTTGATCGTGGTGCACCACGCCTCGGCTACCAAGCTTCCAGCCTCCTAGATTTGTTATATAATGAGTTATTAATTAATACGGTTATAAATATTGTGACGGTTATGGTTTCGTGATGGAAATCCGTCTCTAACGAGGACTCTCCTGCGTATCCTCTCCATTGTCGTGCCGCCGATTCCGCCTTTATTCAGCAGCTAATTGTAGTTTCTTCGCGTGTCTTGTGCTTGACGATGGCTCGTGTCCATGCAACAATTTCTCTTGTAATCGGTCTCTTTGCTCTCCTGCAAGCGCGCGCTTTCGTGTAATTTCGGCCGCTCGCAATGCATGCGCGTTGATTATATTTAGTTAATTACGACTTGTCTGACCGACTCCGGCAAGCATGTTCGTGATTGCGTCGTGCCAGTGCATTGTTGTGGAACTCGCGAACTGCTGGAATTCATTACAAGTTGCATGACAAGCAGAAGGCAGTAGCTTGTTGGGGTGTTTGTGTTTCAAAAATATGTCCGATTTTTCCGACTCGATATATAAATATTCAATTGGCGAATTTTCCACAAGAATTTACCAATATTTTGAAATTTGACACTATCACCTTGTTTTGTATACAACTTTGAGATTGTTTTAAAACTTTTGAACTATCTATCATATCCTTTTATTCAAGAAGAAATCAAACCCAGACGCGCCAATTTTATTTTAAAAAGTGACAATTATTTCATTCCGTCATTTTTTATTGGTTTCCGAGCATGGTCTACTATTGTTATTTGTTCTATTCCATTCTTTTCATAATTGCTAATATTAAACACTAGTCCTATTGAAAAGGAGAAGAATTCATTTTCCTCTACATCCGCCAGGAAACTTTATCTGCAGTATTTACGATGTCATAGCTCATAAAGCGGAGTTGTGAATATACAATATACAGTATTATACTTACAAATTTTTTTCAATTTTCAGTACCTGATTGTGAGAATTCTATTGAAACAATTAGGTTGATTGATAGCTTATTTTATAGGCAATTAAATTGTCTAGAATATAACGGAACTTATAGATTGTATTGAAGTTGGCAAATTAGTGTGAAGTTTGAATTTACATATTTGAGAGCAAGTACTTAGTAATGATTTTTCCTAACTCATTCACAGAACTACTATCATACAGTCTTGTTTGAACGACCACAGACTAGCTAGCATTGACATATCAAAGAAGAACATGTAATCATTTAGCACAATTAATGAATTTACAAAGAAATTAA